>JPYR01000155.1:31177-49570 GCA_000775305.1 Belgica antarctica
CGAAATTTCTCTCGCAATGGTTTTTCCCACATAGAACTTGCTTACACTAAAAGTTGTTTGAGTTTTCGCAACGATTTTTCAAGACATCAAATCAAGCCTTATCATTCTTTAATAATTAAATAATAATGCTGAACTGTGCGGTTCTATCAGCCTTAGTTTTACTTTCATTTAAATCAGACGTTAGCGGGACAATAAAGCTATGAAGTAAGTGAAGTGATGTAAAAAAGCTTTAAAGTTGAGCTTTCATTCATTTTTATTGTAGACTTCCGTTGTTCTTCATGTCATTCATAGTGCCAGCTGTGATTTCTCTGAGATTTTCAGGTGATTGTGAGCTAAAGCAGTGGTATCCGAAGTGCCTAAAGGACTGGCTCGTTTCTTCAATAAAATTCTGGGTCTTCAGATTACGAGTTCAAAGTTGAAGGCGATAACTCAAGAAGACTTGATGCCGTTTTTACATTTGATACAGCTCGAACTTCACACCAACGAGCTGACAACCACCTGCAGTGACACGTTCAAGTTCAACCCGAACCTCAAGCGGATTCACCTCAACAATAATAAGATCCGATCGATCGCACCTGATGTCTTCGACGATCTTGACAACCTTGAAAAAATTTTCCTGTCTGGAAACATCTGCATGTCAATGGAAGTCAATGGAAGAACAAAATCAGCACGAAACATTAATTAAAACATTGTGACATTCTGCATAGTTTGATTTCATCCTGAATTTGGAATTTTCCGTAATATTTCTATGACTGATTGAATGAAGCCCGATTAGATATCAAAACAACGAGCTTAGCAATTTTTAATACGAAGCCGCAGTCTCATCTAAGCTTTGATTTAAATTGGTCGCATTCAAGGCACTTTAGAAAATCATATTCGATTCAGAGTCATGAAGTAGGAAGTTTGTCACAAATTTTTCGACTATATTGCTGTGAAATTTCTCCTGTTTTGTTGCAGTTTTCCGTTCATCTGCTTGTCATTGATGGTTAGAGCTGTGGTTTCTTTGGAGCTTTCGGGCAAATGTGGCCAAAGGCAATGGTCGCCAGTGTCTCTGAATTATTACGACTGTAATTTCTTGAATGTTCACATCGAAGAACCGAACACAGTCGTCAGTGCAGTTTATTTCCACCACTGTGATGGAAAGACCAACGATGTCGTGGAACATCTGGCGATTGATTCACAGACTTGCTTTTTCGTGCCCAAGGGACTTGCGGGGTTCTTCAACAAGATTATGAAGCTTCAGATCACGAATTCAAAGTTGAAGGCAATCACTCAAGAAGACTTGAAGCAGTTCCCACATTTGATACAGCTTGAACTGCAAAAAAACAAGCTGACAACAATCTGCAGTGACACTTTCAAGTTCAACCCAATATTAAATCGGATCAACCTCAACCAAAACAAAATCCGCTCGATATCTGCCGAAGTTTTTGACGATCTCGACCACCTCAAAGAACTTTCACTGTCGGGAAATATTTGCATGTCAATGGCGGTGGAATCCAAGAACAAGATCAACGATGTTTTGCGAGAAATTTACTTGAAATGTCAAAGCAATTCAGTTCCACTACATTGCATGATTGAAATTACCGATGAAACCAATTGCTCATTGAAAAATTCATTTTTGATCAAAAAAGTCAAACAGCTTCAGAAGGAACTCAACGAGTTGACTGTTTTGATTTGATTTCAAAGCTTTAAAATGTATTGGGTGGTAAAAAGTTGCAACAAGTAAAAAGAACAATTATATTTTCCTGTAAACCAAATAAATAGTTAGCAGAGATCAACATTCGCTTCATTCGAATCGCGTGAATAAACTTTGCATTTTCCTTTAATTTCATCTTCCTTGCGCCCTTTTCACTGATTAAACTTGATCATTCAGTCTTATTCTTGTTAAACTCTCAGCTTTGTTTTGGCAGGATGCAGTTTATTATGAATAACATTACTAATCAGAAATGTTTTTATTGATTTTATCATTTCGGAACAAAACATTCTCAAATAAACTTGACAATTTTCAGAAATCAAAGTTCATCGCAAGCCGGCAGATCAAGTCATCGCCTGAAAAACAAACTTGAATAATTTTCAATTTTCAATCTTTAATCTTTTAAAGCTCGTGAAGTTTCATTAAAGCTTTGACAAGTTCATTAAAAGCTAAAATAATATTTTTAATTTTATAAAACTTGCGTTTTTATTTCACACACATTTCGTGAACAAACTCTAAAGCTTAATTTAGTTTTGAACAAACAGAAACAAACTTTCCGCTCACTTTCGTGCAGCATGGCCTTCGTCATTTGTTTTCTATATCAATCACAGCTACGAATCAAATTGATATTCATAATGATTTTAGTCTTCATCAACGGTAAATGTGTCGTCTAAAAGGTTTTTGTAAAAATCCTGCTCGCTTGGATTCCTGCTTGGTGCGTTAGTAAATTTGTTCTCGTGATGCGGTGCAAATAACGGAGAATTTTGATTCCCAAAGATTAAAATTCAGACTCGATTGGTTCAGTTTTCCTTTGAAGCAAAAAAGAAAGCAGTTTTGCGCAAGGGAAGAGAATTTCGTTAGTGAAAGCAGCATAAACGACAGTAAACTTTGTGCTTCAAAAACTCTGAGGTGCAACGGCGGTTCAAACAACAACGAACAAGCAATTTACCGTCAACAACCGGCGAATGTATTGTCAAGTCTAGTCCAATTTGTTCCTTCCCCGAGAATTTCCTGTGTTTTGTGATCTACATGCTAGATTTGTGACTTCTACCACCTAAGAACGAGTGCGTCGTTATGATTACGGGTGTTGGGATGAGAGAAAGGAAGAAAAAAGTATGAAACTTTGACACAAACTAAAGATCATGCAAAGTTTGCTGTTTTTTATGGGAAATTTCAGTTGACTTGGAGCTTAAATTAGCAAGAGACGTTTCGACAGGCCTGTAGACATTGGGAGTACACTACTTAGAAGACGACAACTAAAATTATAGGAGCATTTTCGACGCCACGGAACGATCAGTACCCGCCAGCACCGAGAGACGAACGGATTTGCTCAAAGCTCAGCCAGAACGTGAGCGACCAAGGCGCCATTCGGATCCAACATGGAAGAAAGCCTAAAACATTCTCAGAGTCGAGTTAATGTGAAAATTGAAGTGAAGATTTGAAGTTACCTTTGTACATCGCCCAAAATCCTTCTTTGCTGATGGTTTGTTGCAAGCAATCGATGGATCCTCGATACAACAGTCCACTAAAAAGACTCAAAGTCACTTAATGCACAAATCCACATCAATTCCTTCCCATACCGTCCACTTTGATCTGTTGGTTGATTCATGACTCTTGTTTTGACAACATCAGCGGGCGTTCCCAAAAAGGCGGCAACGAAGCCAGCACACACTGAAGACATAATATGGACTAGATGAGTATCGGGAAGACCCGTCGTTCGGAGAATGTAGCGCTTCACTGAGTCGTATGTCGTCAGATCACCGAGATTGACCAACGCAGCACGTTGCACATTTGGAATGCTTCCCTTCCACAGCGCCTTGACTCCACCACGCATGATAATCTCCCGAAAGGCGTGCGACGTGCTGTGAACTCTCGGCGCCATGCCCATCAGTCTTCGTCGTCCCTCCATTTGAATGTGAACTTTGACAAGGTCAGCGGGCGACGCCAGCCATTGAGCTAAACCGCCTGCGGACACACCAGCCACGGCTGATCTCCAGAGGGTCAGGTTGCCGGTGTCGTCTTGCAGCTTTTTTCGCAGAATGTCGTAGGTGGCAATTCGAACGCCGCTGTAATTGGTATAGGATTAGTTTATGATGTCGAGGGTGAGTTGGGTGGAGTTTTATCGAGCTGGGGTTGACGTGGGAGGTTTAATATATGCTTCAGGGGTGAGTCAATCAGTGGTGTCATGTTTCTAAACAAAAATCTTGAGGGCCAAGTGTTGTTCGTAGAACACAGCCTTAGATGAAGACGCTTTGAAGATAACATTTAGCGTCTGACATCACTGAAGGACAGGCCCAATCAGAACGTGCCTTTCTCGTGCAGGCACATCCTTGAACCCTTTCCTTCGAGGCATCCATCATGAATATCAGGCCAATTCTCAATCTCACCTGTACACAACATGCCGGTACAGAGCTGGAGTGATTCCTTGGAACAGTTTGGTGGCGCCTTCTTCCTTGACGATCCCAAGCGCCGTTTGCATCATTCCACGGTGGACCTGTTGGATAATCCATACCACCAAGTTGAGATTAAGTTGATTCGATTGATTAACTGCGATAAATGAAGTGTTTGGCTAATTGATTGTCGGTTGTAAATCAATAACTATCGTGAGTGAATCGATGGGATTCAAACAGCTTAGCTTGATTGGCGTTGCCAGGTCGAGTTGTTTTCAACCGGTTGGAGCGAACGAACCGTAAATTAGTAGCGCAGAGCATCTCGAACCGAATGATAAGATATTTTGGCGATAACGAGTGCTTTGCGCTCCTAAGTTGATTTAATTATGGCTCGCCTGACTCAATTTTTCGTTTTTGTTTGTTTCAATTATTATCGAGTGTCGCTTATCGCAGCATTAAATGTGTTTTCATCGACTGTCGTCGTTTATTGCGTAACTTGCCGTATCTTTTCCAGCCGCGTTCGCGGCTTCACCTTGAATTTGAAGGCGCGTCTTGGTGAGGTCCAGTGGATACGTTGCGGTTTCAGCCACCATGGCGGCAGCGACTGAGATTACGTAAGTGGCGGCGAAGGAGTCGGCATAGTGCGCCGGTCGTACCGGCCTCAACTCATTGCGAATAATCGGCAAGTTGTCCTTAGACTCCTGCAATCGAAAGCACAAACAAAACGAGATGAAAAATAAATAAATAAATAAATAAATTTGAGACGAGACAAACATTGGAGGCACGTCATGTGACATCAGCGAACGGGCAAATTGTGTTTTTGCCTTTATTTTACGAGCCTGCCCCGAGATAACGCAGACATTATTCAAACTTGTTTTACGGCCTCGACGATGATTTTCTTTGCATAACAAGCGTGAATTTATTCTCAAAGCGCGGTTGGGGAGCAGCAAACCAGTAAATTAAAAGAAATTTCTCGCTAATTTTACGTCGGCAGCGCTTTTAACGTCCACAGGCGACGAGATAAAGTTCTAAATTTATCTCCACTGTGAACGTGCTGCTCGTCACATGTGGAATCTACACCACAGCTGATCAAATGGCTGTGCATGTGTGCAGTTATCAATCAAGACGATACTGAAAAGCTTTTTAAAATGAAGAAATTGGAAGGATTGAGCTTCTTACTGAGTTTATGGCACTTGGAATGGGTCGATGGCTATAAAAGAGGGATGTGCGGGTGTCAAGTAACTATGTAGACGCTTACTGTGCCATTTCAGGCTTTGGAAGATGTCCAAAATTCAAGTTTTTACGTCTTTAAACTCGCAAAAACGCCGTCTTGGCACTAAACATTGCCTTCGAATGAGCCTCATCAACATGCACTACAATGTATCCGCCCCAATCACAAGCGACGAGCAAAGATTACACATAGACACAAGCCGAAGGCCGTTCAAAGTGCACCGTCTTGACACAAAAAACTTGTACAGACCTGCTTAACGTTCAGTGTTGTCATTGTTGTGTGTGCTCAGCTGAATTTGGCAATAATTCGTCGGAAGCCTTGACCTTTGATCAGTCAAAAAACTTCTGGCGAACTTCCGGAATTGATTTAGATCGAATACTGAGTTTTGGCTTAGCAGTAGAGATTTCGCGGCTATTAATATCAAGATTCACTTTCTACGACGACGATTAATAATAAATTCCTGTTTTAGTTGCTTGGTGAGCAATGACACTTGTGCAAATCGGTGAGTTCGACCGCAATCAGGCGATTTCAATGTTCCACAGCGAGTTCCTTAAGAGTTGAAGAGCAAAATTTTTAAGTAAACACGCAATTACATCACTTCTCGCCAAGAATTTCTCGTTTCGCAAAACATGAACACGATGAAGGTTGCTTCAAGTCAGCACTGTGGTGATAAGACGGTCGCGTAGTTGCTGCTGCAAGTCAAATCAATCATTTTATTTATAATTTCTTCCGAATTGTTTTCTGCGTATTTTCGCTTTGACTTCTCGCACTCGACTCGATGAATTTTCAATGAAACTGAGAGTCGAGAGTCAAGTCGATTGAAGTCAAGTTGACTTGGAATTTTTCTACTTGACTTGCGAGTATCTCTCGATTTCAGATTCTCTCGATTTCTCTTCAACTTTCTTTGTTTACAACCCGGGATTTTTAGAATTTGTAAGAAAAGTTGAAGTGTCATGCAAAAAATCAAGCATGAATGGATGTTTTTGTGTTCTCTCAACAACTTTTCTTAACAAACTAATGTTCGATCATTCCATTTTTCTTACAAAAGTTCCCAGAACATGAAGCACCTGTTAGAACGTCGACTCTCGATCACTCTTGCTCTCGAAATTGCACAATTCTCTCAATAAAATTTAAGACATTTTGAAAACCATTTGTTTTGAAACCTAATTTTAATCAATCTGGACCAATTCGAAGCCTTGAAGAGCCCAATTGTGCTCGAAAGTGTTGTGAAAGTCACACAAAAGTGGAGGAAAATGTTAGAATTGTGAAATCTGTGACGAATGTGTTTTTAATTGCATGAAAACCGAAAGTAACAGTAAATCTTTGTGAAAACTCATCAAAATTCATCGGGAACGCAAAATGTACACCGAATGGAGCTCGCTGACGCCTCAGATCTTGTCAAATGTCAACGGATCGCAGCAGCAGTCGACTCTGAACAAGTTTAACGCTCTGATATCAAGGGACGTGACGGCAGCCTTGGTCAAGCAGCTCAGCAACAACTTGGGAATCACCCAGAAAGCTGAGCCATCGCCTTTTCAGACAGACCAGGAAGTTGCTTGGTGCATGGACGTCATTTGCTTCGGTCTCTCGCTGCCCCTCACCGACCACGAAACCATCAAAGACTGCGTCAATGTCTATTGCGAGTGGCTAACTTGTCTGCTCCCCTCGCCCAAAGTCTCAGTCCCAAAGCCTATTCTCGATGATCCCAATGTCTATACCCGTAAAATCATTAGCCACCTCCACAATCTCTTTGTGCCGCGCCAGGGCGAAGGTAATTCTCAACCCCGACCTCACCATCAAGCATTCTCACACAATTCTGCACGTTTTCGTTTTACGTTTCATGTTTAATGAATTAATTTCGATTTTTTTCACTCACAAATCACATCTTCCCACACAACCCACCTTCCCCCGTGTACATACATGTCGTGTTAAACTGTTTTTTCTTTTTGTTATACTTGCAAGTCTGGCCATTTTTATATCAAGAGGATCTAGGTACATATCGAATGACTTTTAATTAAACTAACCAAGCTTCTTTCAGCGCTAAAAACACTAACGGACTGCGGACTTTGCTTAGCTGCTTTGATTTGAAATCGTTTTAACGCATTCACTAACTCAAGTTCCGTTCCACAGGTGTCGACGTGATCAACCGACAAACGGTGCTTTGCCATCGAGTGCTGCGAACGCTCCAGCACATCGCGCAGACTTCCTCGGTTCTCACTCGCGAGACTTGGGAGTCGCTTTTGCTGTTCCTGCTTGCAATCAACCAGGTTTTGCTGTCACCACCGACCATCAAGGACGACGTCGGCGATCAACTATGCGAGCGAGTACTTTCCGTACTGTTTGAAGTCTGGCTGCTGGCCTGTGTCAAGTGCTTTCCATCTCCGTCGCTGTGGAAGACGTTTCAAGAGTCTTGCGCCAATTGGCGACACCGAATAGCGCTGGTTGAGCAATGGAACAGAGTAAACCTTGCTTTGTCAGCTCGGCTTCTGGACTTCACTTACGGATCATCGTTCCCAGATCTTAAAATTCGTGAGTTTTGCTTTGTTAATAGCTTTGAGCGTCTGAAGTAACAAATTTGTTGTTGTAGCTGATGAAGACCACCAGTTGATACCACAAAACATCACCAACGACTGTGTAGCGCAATCCTGGTATCGCTTCTTACGCATGATTGGATCTCCAACCGCGCTTTGCTGTCCGCAAGTCATCAGCCACACGCCGCAGTTCATGCAGTACATCCTTCTCCGTGACGACTCGATCGAACCACATCAACACCCGTGCTTGCTAATGTTGCCTCAAATATTCCTAAAGGCTATGAAGGGAGTCGCAAGCCAGGTCGACGCATTCCTAGGTGAGAATTTATAACTTCTCCCAGCTACAGCCATTAACCAAGCCACATCTCAGGTATATTCCAACCAGTGGTTTGGGGAGAAGGAACAATAATTGACAACATGATCAGCACAATTAATCAATCTAACTCGGCTGGCGCTCAACAGCGTCATTCAGGTGGCTCGGCACTATCCAGGAGCAGTGGTTCTGATCAAAGTTCTTGCTTATCCAGTAGTAGTAATAGTAATTCAGTTGGTGTTGGGAATAGAAACGTAGCGTTCACCGGTGATGGCGCACAAATGGTCACGTCGGATCACCAGCAAACATCGCCGACACCGCCGCTGCAGAGACGCCTCGCCAAGAGCTTCTCCGTTGCGCCATCACAATCGCACTCAAAGGGTTCATATTAAACTTACAATTGAATTAACCAGCAATTATGATTTGAGACATTTGCACTCTAACTTTAGACACCAATTCGAGTACACAAAATTTTATTTTCATTTCACAATTGCACTTGACATTAGTTTGTGTTGTTTTAGACTGACCGAGCTCGTTCGATGTAAAAATCGATCGAGTTCTGTTCAATTACGCCCCTTAACGCTGTTTTTTTCATTCCAAACGCGGCGATCAGGACTGTCGAAGGGTTCTCTGATCAGTTTGACCAGCAGCCGGTCGACGAGCGTCAACACAGTGATGGGGCCGAGTTCAGGTCCGCCCTCAGCCACCAGCTTGACGTCGATTCTGTCGATCACCAACGAAAACCGAATGTCACTGGCGGCGACGCGTCCAAAGTGCAACAGCATTTTACATTTGTTCGGCGAATGGTTGTTCGAAGCTGCGCACATTGGGTCGGAAATGTGGCTGCAATCTCTGAAAAGTGAGTTCATCCAGAACAAGCTTGATAAACTGTTCAATTATTTTCGTTCGTTGCAGAACAAGCGACTGAAGCCAGTCGCCGTCCCAGTTCGATGATCATCGATCAAAAACGTGGACTTTCAATTTCACAGCCGTCGTCGCTCGAGTCGGACATGCCTAACGGGTTGACTATCGACAAATATGAATCTGGGAAGGCAGAGTCGATCGGTGCGTTGTGCAGAATCTTCTGTGCGAAGAAAACCAGCGAAGAAATTTTGCCAGTTTACTTGGCTCGGTTCTACATGGCTTTGCAGCAAGGCTTGAAAGTCGCCGAGAAGACCAAAGACATCGAAGAAACCCTCGCCAGTATTCTCTACAACTCCGCTGACTTGTTCCGACTCGATCTCGACGGTGTCATGGTTTTGCTGCCGCACTACATTCTAGCCCTCGAGTTGGTGCTGCCCGAGAAGGACTTAAAAATCAAGTCGCACAACTTGATCTTCAACAAAACGGAGTTGAGACGAGCATCGATTCAGATTCTGCTGTCAGTTCTGGCTTTGCCTTTGCACTTCCAGAATCTCCCGATTCGAGACATCACCGGTGGATCCAGTGACAAGTGAGTTTTTGAATTAAAATTCAAGTCCAAAGCAAAGTCTGCAATTCCAATCAATTTCAGAGTCACAACTTTTGGTCAACTCAAGCCACGTCTCATCAACATCATGATGAGTGCGTTGCAGGTTGAAACGGATTCTCAGAACACTCACATGCTGTTGGGAGGGCTTTTGCTGTGTGTTCAAGATTCTGTGAACTTTGAAGACGTCGACAGCGAAGTTTCCGATGTTAATTCGAACTCCGCTCGTGAAACAAACTTGCTAAGCTCTGGTGAGTGTTTCCACTTGTTTTGTCTTTATTTTCTTATCAGTAGCAAGAAATTCCCAAAATCTTCCATTATTTATGCGTTTTTGACACATTTTTATTCATTTTTATGCTTTTCCTAAATCAAATCTATCGATCACCATTCGCTTCGACCTTCAATCATTTGCAGCGTGTTCCGAACGCAGTGCTTATTCAACGGCGAGCGGTGCTTCCAATTCAAGCTACGGCAACTCCAGCACGGCCACGATGAACAATGGACCGTCCAGTTTGATCTCGGACGACTTGATGCCCGAGGATTTCGAGACCGGCACTTACGGTAATGACAACATCGAGAAAGACAAAGACGACGAATCAAAACTTTCTACATTATCCATGCTTTTTCCATGCCTGATTCAGAATTTTCTCATTATTGAGCTTGAAACTCGAGTGTAGACGCTCAAAGTTGGAGTTTTTATGGAATTTAATAATTTTTTAGAGTTTTTCACAGACAACGCACACGCTTTGTTCGTGCGCGCGACTTATCTCAGCTGTCACCGGCTAATATCATCGTGGAAAACTGATTTGAACGTGTCTCTAGCTGCGTTGGAGCTGTTGTCTGGGCTAGCACGAATGCAAATCAAGGATTCTGGTAAGTTTGAACTTTCTCAACTAAGTAAATTTCAAAGTCCTGACAAGTTTCCATAAAATTTTTGCAAGCAGCAAGAAAGAAACCCGGTATTTGCCCTTTAGATCATCTTGTGCAAAGCTTTAAACTTCAAATTCATTAATTTTCTGTCTCCTCAACAGACGCCCTCGAATGCAAGCGAGCCGTCAAGTGGATCTGCGACTACATCTGCTACCAGTGCTCGAGACCACCACCCAGCCATAGTAAAGACCTGCACAGCACAATTGTCGCAGCCTTCCAATGCACTTCTGTGTGGCTGATGCAACATCCGTACTTACTGCAAGACAAAGACAGCTTGACGACTGTCTTGGAAGTTGTTGAACTGGGAATTTCGGGTTCGAAGAGTGTCGGCAAGCTGAATGATCCGATAAAGTTGAAGGACGAGAAGGAGTTGAAGCCGGTGTCGATGAGAGTTCGCGATGCAGCCGAGACACTTCTGACAATCATCTTGGAACAGGTCGGCTACTTTCCCAACGCTTGTGGAGTTCAATCAATCTCGTCGCTTCTCGATGAAGTGACTTTGATCAAGCACTGCAACACCGGCGGGAATCTCACGCAAGACCAGGCGATCCAGAAGTTCCGCTACTTCGTCACCGAGAACTCGACGGTCATGGCGATCCTCGATGAAACACTCGGAAATGAACAAGACCCGCAACCGACGGTCACTTTGCTGATGAGAACACCGCACGGTCGTCACACTTGGACTGCACAGCTGCGTCATCTGCCGAGAAGCAAGTCCGGCACGAAATACCACGCAGTGAACCCAGGCCGGCCGATTCCGATGAACGACATGCCGATGCGACAGGAAGTTGAACAAAAGTTCTTCCCAGACAGCGTTGATCGCATCGCCCCGTGTATTGCTGACTATTCAATCCCGACACTCGATGCTGTTATTCAAAAGGTCGGAAGCGAGACGACGAAGCAGTTGTCGAGATTGCTGGAAGAACAGCTCGTGTATGAGAAACTGTCCTGGGCTGAAACTGAATGTTCACCAGATGGACTCGGTCACGCTCAAGAATCCATGCCGCCGACAGTTTGTCATGAGTTCCAAGCTGCCCGCTTGTTCCTATCGCACTTTGGATTTTTGACAATCGGCGAAGGATCGCAGCAGAAATCCAACGAAGCGTCGCATTTGTCGCCGTCACTGATCGTCTTGGATTCCAAGAGAGGTGGATTTGTAAGCGACTTAGCGGTGCTTGACAAGATGAGTCCAAGAACTTGCGACACCGTTCACATTTTCTACATGCGTGCTGGGCAGTCGAGTGAACAAGAAATCATCGAAAACATGAGTGAAGAGAACATTGGCTCGTTGGACACGAACTTCTGGAGCATGCTGCAGTCACTGGGACAAGCGGTGGAGGTCGATGAACACGCTGGATGGACCGGATTCATCAACAGCAGCTGGAAGGTCAACAACTCGACGAAGAGATCTCGCGACTTCCGATTCGGCGAAACGAACTACAACGGCGAGAAACGAATCATCTACTGGGCCGACGTGTCTTCAGAAATCGCCTTCGTCGTTCCGAACCGCTGGAATCGCTGCGAAATTGACACATCCGATGGTTCCTGCCTGTCGACCGGTCAAACCAACGATGTTTGGTACGAACGAAGCGTCAGCGAACAGAAAAACGTCGAGAAAAGTTCGCTTAACAAGAATCCACGCGCTCTGTCGCTCGACTACGACAAGAACTTGAAAGTCGAGCCGGTTCCGCCAGCACGGCGACGAACTGGAGCTAACAAGCCGGCGATTAATTGGACGCCGAGTGCGAAAATCATGCTGGTTTGGCTGGAGTCCTTCGAAGATCACTTGAGTTTCCCAACAGGTAAGGCAACAACTCACTTCAAGCTTTCACTTTTCTAATTAAACTTATCCACACCAGATGACCTTCTCAACTACACCAGAATTGGCGAAGAAGCGCAGCTGGTCAACGCCCAGAAATCCAGCGATTGTCACATCATCTTCCTGCACGCTCTGAACTCGGGTTTGTTGCGCGTAAAACTGCTGGCACCGCAAGGCCGCATGAACTTCGCAACGCCGCTTGTCGACGGCATGGTCGTCAGCAAGCGAGTGATCGGCAGCCTGGTTCGACAGACCGCCTACAACATGGCCAAACGGAGACGACTTGAAAGCGACTCGTATCAACCGCCGCACGTCCGACGGCGTCTCAAGGTGCAAGAGATGATCCAAAAATACAAATTGGACTTGACCGAGCCGGAGCTTTTAACGCATTTGTTTATGAACAACTAATTGAGCAATTAGGAGTACTAATTAAGGAGAAACCTGCACTAATTTATTAACTTATGTCTGTATCGACGATGCCTTAGCACGAAAATAAACATTTCAGTATTTTGAAACTTAAATTTCTCGAATTTGTTCGCTTTGTGCCGTTCCGAGAAGAATTTTAATCCCTTTTCGATAAGAATGAAGCATCAAACCCCGAAACTAAACCGATCACAATCGTCGACGACATCGAAAAGTTGCAAATTGATGTGGACTTCCTATGTGGACTTCTTGAGTCGTTCCTTCTCGTTTCACCCAATTCTCCATTCATCAACGTGTTTGCTTTTTGCTGGGCTTTTGTTAAACATAGATGGGAATCGGAAAGGAAGGTGAGAGTGATGCACTTTTTCGTTTCTTTCGCCTTAATCTGGCTACCTGACTCGACGTTGATGTTCGACGCCAATAAACGAACGGTAGATTTTCACTTTCGATTGCGGAATGTTAGTGGAACGGTTGAAGGGAGTTTCGAGAAGGAAATTTGCGAGTTTTTAGGGAATTCGTTGATGATTTGTAAGGAAATTTCACGTCTTTCTCATTGATATGCTTGAACACCTCTACGAAAATCCATCAAAAATATCGAATTTCTATGAAGAATCTTCCTTCGATACCACTTAAGTCTACAATTCCGCTAATTTCTTCATCGTTTCTAATGAATTTTGAAACTTATCTGTCAATTTATTACCGAAAATGTATCCAATGACGACGCATAAGCCATTAATCCCAAAAATCCATCAAAGCATTGCGGGCGCGATAAAACTCTCAAGAGTGTTGTTTTGACCAACCTTCTTCTACGATATCAATTCATGAATTATTTAAATCGCCGTCTCTTCTCCGACGAAAGCGCGATAAAATGTTGCGAGCAAAGCAATCATTCATGTTTCGGAGATTTATGGGCCAGTCTTGAGTCGAGATTAATCAAAGAAAGCAGAAATGGAGCGTTATCTATGAAGAATACACGATATTTACGATTTCCATAGAAGACGCGCACGAAGATGGACTCGAAAACCCGTTAAAGCGATAAATGTTGTGACCATGCGCTATAAAATGCAAATTGTGTAACCAAAAACCTTAAATTGGTTCCTTCACCTCTCGTTGAAGCAGTTGTTCCGAGTGTTCTTGTTTCGCTCCGTTTTATTGTCGCTACGAGATCCATCAAAGTTTTCGTGCGAACTGTCTGCAAACTGTCGAGTTTTTATGTGAGACTTGGTTGGCACTAAGTACTGTTCGGAGGTTACGGCTGGTTGTTCAGTGATGTCAATAGACAGTTGAAAAAACCACGTAAAAAATTTAAACCCGTTCAACTATTTAATAACATTTGAAAATAAAAAAAATGTCAAAAACTTTTTGCTTCTTTCTGCTAGAACCGATTCAAAATAAATGATTACTTGTCACAAGAATAAGCACCGTGTGAGCAACCCCAAGTTTTGGAAAAAGTAGGCACATTTGATGATATTTTCGGTGGAAATCCCAAAAAACCTCCCAAACCGTCACTTTTTTCGACACTATCGACAAGTGCAGCCGTTAAATTTTTGAGTGTCGACGCGAAAACCGTTTTTTTCTGGATCCAAGCTTAGCCACATGTCTCATCTCGGAAGATATGGTTTATTCTTGCTTGTCACCATAATGCCATAATTGATTCTTAAAAAAAATTGTATCCCTTTATTTTTGCTTCGAACCGGTTCTGTTGAATCAGAGACAACTCTACAAAAGTTAATTTGCCTCTGGTTGAATCAATTTTTCATCAGGATAAATTCTCGGGTATTGCCGGTTAAAATGTAGTTTTCGCTATTATTGGTTCAATCACCCTAAATTTACCATATTTAAATTGTGAACCGTTTCAATGTTTCAATTTAAATGACTAGTGTAGTTCCCCTGAACCGGTTCAAAAACAAACATTTTCGACTTGAAAACTGCTACTGAAATTCTTCTCTGTGTTCGATATGAAATTGTTTCAAGCTGCAAGCATTTCAGTGTTAGCGTGAACCTTGAAAATCGAACCAGCTCTCGTAACATCCCTAGACCTAATCAAAACTTCAACTAAAAGCTATTAAATCTCGATTCGGACCAAAGCCCGTTGAAGAGCTTTTTACGATGAGTTGAAGTTGAGGCTAACCCGAAGGAAGCCGCTTAAACAATTATGGAAAAACTCATAAAACTTTGTCCATTTCGCTTGCGCGTCCCAAGAAATGGAAACTAATTTGTCGTTTTATTTGTTCAGCTAGATTAAATGTTTTCATGGCTCATTCATCTTCTGTGGATTTTGCTGGATGCTGTTTGTTTAGGCCACAAGAGGTATCGCTATCGATGTCATAAATTTAATTCGATGGAAAGTTGGATATGAGGCGAGTGCGGTGATGATGTCACTTAAATTGGTGACTTTTCTTAAATTTTCACTTTTTTGATGAATTTTCTTAGACTTTGAACACAATTTGATGCATAAAGTTGACTTTTACCTGAACTTAGGAACTTTTCCACTCAACCTGACTGTATAATGGAGACATTTGAATACCTACAACGAAAATTTAGCGTCAAGCTGACGAGCGCGTAAGCAACGTCTTCGTGAATAGCTTTAAAGCGTTCGTCGAACCAGCACCAGCCGCGACGCAGGAATCTACTGCAAACAAAGCCGTCATTGTTGGAGATCATCTCTCTTCTGCTTTTCTTCATCTTAATGATCTTGTTAAAAGACATCTTTAGCATCGGGAGAAAAATGACGAAGCACAGCTCTTCTCATTAAAGCGAAAATGTCTTCGCTCATAAAACATGCCCTGCGACTGACCAGAAACATTTTTTTTATTTGTTCTGCACCTCAAGATGCACATCAAGATGCCTTCGCGAAAATGAGTGATGAAACATTTAAGAGCTGCAACGAATAGTTTGTGACCTATTATGATGGAGCTGGCCAAGTCGAAAAAAGTTTGTGCAGAAAACTGCGCAACACAATGCACATTCCTGACATCATGAAGCGACATTTTCTGTTGTAATTTAATTTTTTGTGCCGTGCTAATTAATTTTACCAGTTTTGTGTTTTTAAGTCAAAGCGAAATGACGATGAAGACAGTCCTAAGGAGTAAAACGAAGACAGAATTAAATTCTTTTACGAGCAATGTTTTGTTCCACGCCGTTTTGCGCTTGTTTTTCTGTTGATTAGTCGTCGTCCGGCATTGGGAATTCGCAACGAGATGAGAGATGATGATCGAAAAAGTCGATATGACGGCAAATACCAGATTCGGTACTTTTATTAACGTCTTTAGTATCATTAAAAGCTAAATGCTTGCTACGGGCTCACGATTTTTATTGTCAAATCTTTTTAAAGCCCGGCTGCAAGCAGCTCGGTGAATATTTAGCGGGAGAATTGTTCATTTGCCGAACGAGCGGTGGTTAAGTTTTTGATTGAAGCCATCTCGGCTGATTTGCGTTTGTTTAACACGGTTAAGATGAAAACACGTATGTTCACGTTGTGCAACAGATTTTCATTGTTTTGAGTTCAATTGCTGATTGATAAATTGCAACTTTTTCTGTCACTAGCAGAAGTGTTTTCAAATCCTAAATGTCAAATTATTGTAAACATAAATTAAAATTGAGATGAAACAAGATTGAATCAATCAATTAGGATTTGGCTAGCAACAGACAGTACTGCCTTCGGGATTCATAGGATTCTTTGTAAAATAACTTACAAATAAAACAAAGTTTTCTGGAAACAGCATGGAAAGTGGAATAGTCATGCTCAAAGTGAAAAAATAAGCAACTAGCTTCAACTAAATACACAAATTATGAAACACACGGGAAAATTAAACATTCGCTAGTCGTAATTTCGATTCAATTTTTAAATCACAGCAGTTTATAAGTCTTTAACTTTTGAATGGACTGTTAAACGTCTTAAAAATCAAAAATTCCTTTAAGAAAATGTTGAAACAATATGGAAAATGAAACATGTTATTGTCACTTTTAGTAAAATCCCTTCTCGCTATTATCAGAAAGTTTTGAAGACACACGATCTCAAGCTTTTGATTTTTACTGTAAAATGATCCGAGCAGCGTTCAATTGGTCGACGGTGAAGTTGTTTCTACTTTAAATGGACAGTTATGCGAGAACACCAAATATTTCTTCTGGTGTATCTCGAGATGTAATTAAGGAAGTTTTTGTTCTTTCTCTTTTTTGTAATTTGCGCTTGGGCAATAATTTAAGCAACATCAACACAATTTTTCTGTCGTGAAACGAGAACTTTTGTCTTCTTCTGTGGTTCAGGTTTTTCTGTGTCCAAAATCAGCCAAGATACAACTTCTAAGTAAATCGCGGTTTTCTCGGAAACATTTTGGAGACAGTTTATGGGAAAAGCGGAGATTTTTCTCGGTTGCTAGAAGCATACCAGATGATCCTTTGTACGTGCGATCAAGTTAAACTAAAACTGCCTTGTCGATCACCCCAGCAATTAAACATTTAATATAAAACTGGCCCATAAAAACGACACGTAGAAGCCGAGATCTGTATCAACGCCGAAAGAAGAAACCCAAAGTAACTGCCCAGCCACGAGAAGAAAAAGCTGATCCAGGAAAGAAAGAACACGACACATAACGTTAAAAAAATATTGGAAGATCATAATTAAACATTACATGAACCGGGGTGCTAATTATAGATCCGATCGCGATTTAATAAATTTAATTACATTAACCAAGCCCAATGTGCACGCGCAATACAGCAGCCAAAAGACAAAACGACGATCTTCATCGCCGCGCAATAAAAATAAAGGCACAGCGAGAAAGCGCGAGAGAGAAGAAAAAATGCAAACCGAAAAAGGCAGACGAGAGAAGCGATTGTTAATGAAAAGTTTTTTTTCTTTCTTAAATTAATGTTTTGCTACACTTTAAAACACAGCAAAACAAAATGTGTGTAAAGTCAAATGCGCGAGAGATGTTGAAACGGGACGGGAGAGAAAGACGCAGCAGAAGACGAAGAAGAAATGAAAACAGAAAAGAATTCGAACATATCTAAGGAATACCTGTACAGCAAAAAATATTTGAACATTTCGTAAAAAATCGACATCGAGAGAAGGAATGACGCAAAGAATAGCGAAAGGAGAGTGAAAAGTTCGTCAAAAGCTTTCACGAGAGTGAAAAAGCTTTCTCTCTTCGTTCACCAACACACTCGACTGCGAATTAATTTAATTAAACGGTTTAAAGACCACTTTTTGATCAACCTGATACAATGTAGCGAGTGAACAACAGCACGTTCGTTCACTTTTTATTGCGATTTTTTCTCGCGTTGCAGCCAAAATGTTCGACATTTACGTTCGCCGTCGCGCTATCAGTTTCTATGAAGTGCAATAAAGATCAATTGATTATGTTTGAACATGGAATCGATGTTTACGACCCTTTCAAATGCGATGCGACTTAGTTGCAGTCCAACTAGATGTGCAGTGTGTCCAAGTGGATCTGCAGTGTCTTCGCAAACGATGCTGCGACTTTATCGTCAAGTTACGATCGCACTCGGCCCGGAGAAGAGTTCACCATTCATTTTTATTTTCAGTGAAGCCTTTCTTCGTGCCTAGGCATAGCGATCGGCTGAACACAAAAAAAA
>JPYR01000155.1:49597-94434 GCA_000775305.1 Belgica antarctica
ATCGAACGACGACCGGAGAGTGAATTCCGAAGACTTCCATGAAGCTGAAGCCCAAAAAGGAATCCACAAGAGTGCCGAGAGAAGAGAAGACGTGATAATGTTGTCCCATGAACCTTTTAATTTTTGTGCTTCTCAGCCATGCTTGCGCGGAGAAACTTGTTGCCACCAACACACGCAACGCCGCCAGCCAGCATTAGAAAAGAATGCTTTCAGATCATACAGGTAGACTCGTCGTTAGGTGCTCGAGAACAATAAAAAACCGGATTGACCACTTTCCACACACTCACGTGGCCATGTTTTTCTCTCTCGCTGGAACCTTGTGCAATGAAAGACGCGTCGAAGGTGTTCGTGCCGTGGCCGCAAGGAAAGATCTTTCTTCGAGAGAAGAGAAGCGAGTCGGAGAGAACCCGAAAGATCTTGAATAATTTCAGTTTAACATCGACCGCGAGTTTGTTTAGATCGCGCTCTTAGAAAGCAGTTTTTTCGCGCAGTTTATTCAATAAAATGTCGGATTGGATTTATTGAACAGCAGAAACAGGCAATTAAGGATATTCACAAGGATTATCGTCGCAGAAGTTGATATCGACGACAGCGAAAAGAGAAACGATCGTTTGAGATTGTGTTTGTGAAAATATTATATTGATTTAATAAAAAAGAAAAGAAAAAATCTTTCAAAAAAATAAAAAATCAAAAACTAGAAAGAATTTCATAAGAACTCTAGTGAAAGGTTAGTTATGAGTTCAAGTCTTATGAGAGAGAGAAAAAATGTTTTTGATGAACTTGAGTGATGTGAAGACGGAAAAGATGGAATTTTAATTCATCATCCGCGACTGCGAATCACTGGTGATTGTACGGGCCTTTGGATTATGCTGCGGACGATCGTCGACTACGACATGCCAGTGCAAGAACAAGATTCCGCTTTTTCACTTGGCAGAACAGCAAAATAATGTCATTAATTGCCCGAAAAGATTTTGTTTTCGGTGCAGAAAGCAGCGAGAAGTGCACGGCAAAGGGAAAAAGCACTAAAAAATTAACGCTAATTCCGATGCTGATTAAAAGCATATAAAAATAAAGCCGCGAAAATTCCCTGCTCAAAGGGACGACTGAAGCTCAACTTTCAATTTTGTTATGGAATTTCATGTTGGCCTTTATTGTTATTGGAAGCGAGACATGCGGTCGTCGAGGGAAACTGGGCAAAAACATGATTTCCACCCGATGTTGTCGCAGGATGACTCTAGTCTTACACACAATCTATTCTCCGCGCCACATTTTGTAAAACGACGACAAAAGGCGACTCGACATTAGCAATTTTGCCTTTTTTGCCAGCGAGAAATCTCGGTGCGCGCAATTGCAGAAAGCAGCAGCCGAGGGGAAACAAAAAGAACAGCTCGAGAAAGCGAAATAAAATGCACTTGAGGATAAGCCGCGCGGATATTTTCGTTGTTTATCACTCATTGAAGTCTTTTGTTGTTCTTTTTTGTGCTCGCGATTTTCTCTTGTTTTCCATTGCATAATGCACAATAAAAAGCAATTCCGTGCAGCGTCATGCGATGCAACAGAACTTTTTGTGAACGATGAAAAATTATCACATCTTCGATCCAATTTTAAGTGTGTCATCGACTTTCTGCATTGCTTGAAATTTTCTCGAGATTTTCTGGGGCAGTTTGGAAGTGATTTGATGAAGAAATTAATTTTATTAGTGGAAAATTGTGTTCCAATGTGTTTAAAAAGCTGCAAAGTCATCGGAACATGTTACAAAAGCGTTCAAAAGTGTTTAAATTGTTTCCAAATGGTCTAAACGTGTGGAATTACTACAAAACCGTTTCAAAGTGTCTTCAAAAGTTTTTTGTCAGCTGTCAAATTGATCAGACTTTGTTCCTTAGTTCAGGACAAGTTTAATCCTTCCAATTTGTTTTCAAGTTTGCATTATCTGTTAAATATAATATTCTTCACGACAAACTAATGCTGTAGTTTCTTCAAATACTTGTAAACAGTTGAAAAAGGTCTAAACTAGGAACAGAAACTTTAAAGTGTATCACAATGAAAATTTGATTGTGTACAATCGTAAAAAATCTTCAAATGTGTCTAGTCAATTGCAGAGTGTTCTAAAATTGTTTTAAAAGTCAAGAAAACTATAAATTGCTTTAAACAGACCAACGAATTCATGAACTGCTGAAGTTTCTTCATAAGTGTCTTAAAGACTTCAAAGTAATCCAAAACACCTTACATCACCCATAAACACTCACCAAATCCACTAAAATCGAGTACTTTAATTCTTTTTATTTTTTCAGAGTGATAAATTGGCAAAGTTGTGCAATGCGAGTGATTTTTCGAATAAATTTCACTTTGACTGCTTCAAAGCCATCGCGAAACTAGACCAAAAAAAGTGAAAAATTGCATTACACCAAAAAAAGCCAATTATGCGGAGATTTCTAATATAATTCCAAGCAACAATTGTGAACAGAGTGAAAATGATCGATTGCGGTGTTTAGATTGATTACGGGGAAATGAATTTGGCTAATTTTTGTAGCGTTTCCAAGATAAATTGTGTAATTCAATTGAATTATGAAATTTTCCATGAATGCCAAGTGTTAAACATCGTCAGCCGAGTGAAATCGAAGCTTCTCATTTTAATGAGCGGGGCGGGGCGATCTATGCGACATCGATCGCAGCGCGAATATTTCCAGAATTCTTCTCTCCACGAAAATTCTTAGTTTTAATCGTCCACGATTCGCTTTGGCTTCTTTAATCGCCGAGAAAATCCAAACGAGAAATGCGAGAAATTGGAAGAGATAAGACAATCAGTCATTTACGTTAGATAAGCAAGTTCAAGGAAAAGTTCAAAAAATAATTCACCGAATTAAAAACGCGCAACGGAAATGGAAAATGTGCAGAATCTGGCAAAGAAAATTGCGCGACAGTTTTCGGTGCGATTGAAGCAAACATTTAGACTCTTGACGGAGATCTTAAGGTTGCGTGTGTGCCGTGCCTTTATTGGCGATTGTCTTTTGTTCAACATTTCGCATCGACACAAGAAATTCTCAATTATCGCCACCATATCCGAGACCGAAGTAACGAAATCGAATTTTGTGTGAAAATTTATATTTAATTAAAGAAATCTCATCCATACACAATGCCGCGTCTGGGCGAAGTGAAAACGTATCAAAGGGCTCACATGAGATAGCGAAACACCTTTGGCACATCCAAAAATCCTTGAGGTAACCCAAAACGTGCTTGTGGAAACTTTCTCGACTGCCTTAAATTGGAAACTTCTCAATTAGATCCCTCGGATTTTTCGATGTCAAAGGTTGCTGCCGACAGCAAAGGCACACAACGGCACATCAACAGCAAACATTTCTTTTCGGGGCCAAAAGTACACAAAAGAATTCTTTCTCTCGCGTTTCGCGCTTCGAGAAGACAATTTACACAACTTCTTCCAATTCATTAAATTTGTTAGCGCTTTGGGTGGTGTCTGGGAGTGATGTTAGTGAAGTTGAGATGTGTTTGAGTGTGGAAAACGAACGAATTGGGACTTTGATGAAGTTTAAATTAGAGAATTGCACGAGCCAGTCAAATTCAAAATCAAAACGAAAGAAAAATTGAAAAAAATTGTTGAAAAAACTTTAAAGATCTGGTTCGAATCCTGGCGACATAAGTCACTTTTTAATTTTGAACATTACAATTCGTTGTTCTGTAAAATATTATGCACTCAAGAACAACTTCCGCATTACAAAGTCACCTTATAGACTATCTAACCTGATTCTGAAGTCACTGTCCAGAAAAGTCATTTGTAGTCTCATAATCTCGTCTTTGGAAGCGCGTGCGCACGAGTTAAAGTAAATTCAACAACATCTATATCGAGAAGAAACTTAATTTAACCCCTCGCGGCCCGATCTTTACCGCGTTATGCCCGACGACCTTTCGTCCGTCCCATCCGAGATTTAAAGAAAAGTAAATAATAATTGCGGGAAGAAAGGCCCCGTTATTAGTTTGCGCTGTTTTTCGTGAGTGTGTAGAGAGATATCATAGCACAAACCACTCACCAGACATAACTGATTAATGTTTTTTCTCATTTCCTTGCCAGCCTCACTCATTTCTCAAAAACTTTTTTCTTTCATCGAAAAAACCTGAAATGCGGCTAAAGCCGCTATTGTTTATGAGACAACATGCAATTCAAGTATCTCACTAATGCGCAAAACAGATTCTGTGCGCCTGCACAAGCTTTCCTTCTTGTCTTTCGCTCAAAGATTGCGCAAAGCCGTTTTCACTTTCACAATGGCCTGTTGGAAGCCTGATATCAATGACAAAATGCTTGCACAATTGCACAAATGCAACAAACTAATCTTCCCGAACAGATGTTATCAGCTGTCGGTGCTGTCGTGGCGGTTGCGAAACGTTTTTATAAGTTAAATTTAAATCAAAATTGATTTGTTGAAAGTTTTCAGCAATTTGCAAGAGCGTGCTCGCCACTCAAATGCATTTATACCACAGTTAATGGCTTTGTTAGGGCTCAGTTTTCTAGCTTTCTTCGACGTGGACTCATAAAAATGTGGCTGGTTGCGAAGTCTGTCTGCAGTTAGAATAGTTTTCTTGCGGCTCTTACATGCGAGTGCGAGATGAAAGATCGGGTGGAAAAGAATGCTGGAAATGTTTAATATTGGTTAAAGCTGCCGTACTCGATTCCATTACCAGATATTGTTCTCGTCGAACATGGAGAAATAAATATTTAATATGAAATCAGTTTGTAAAAATGTTTTACAACCGCGCGAGCTCTATAAAATCATCACATCGTTACCGAGCTTTAAATTTCATAATGGTGTTGTAGAATTTGTGTTTAATGCCAATTAAATAGATTTAATTTAACACTTAGCAGCTTCAAATACCCAGAGAGCCATGAAAATAGCGGTGGAAACACAAGAAGGCAGACAAATGTTTAATGCAATGGCCAATTACATGCCCGAAATGTAGTTTTCGTTTTGTTCGTGTCTTTACTTGTTCACATTTGATTGTTTTTGGAGTTTAGATAGTCATAAGCAGTGTGTTAAGTTGGAAATATTTAAATTTGATGTTGATGGGGTGAATAAGACTTGATGGAATTTAAATTTGAATTTTACTTGGAGTTATTCACAGCCCTAGAAGTTATTAATAGATCGAGTTTGCGTTTTCACAAAAATTGGGTTCGAATCTCACAAAATTGTTTAAGATCCTTGAATCGTTTTTGATTATTCATTTATTTTTTTGAAATTCAAAAAAGATTTAAAAGATCTACTAGTTAAAAGTTTTCAAGAAGTTTTAATTTTTTTTAATTATTTAAAAACCTGACAATCAATAAATAAATAAAACTCAACCAAGAACAATCATCATTCATTCAATGCTTCAAATCCTTCCTAACT
This sequence comes from Belgica antarctica, assembly GCA_000775305.1. Lineage (NCBI taxonomy): Eukaryota > Metazoa > Arthropoda > Insecta > Diptera > Chironomidae > Belgica > Belgica antarctica. Next base: position 54,991 of record JPYR01000155.1, read on the forward strand.
TCAGTTGTCGTTTTGTAACAAACTGATAACAATCAAAGTCTCCAAAGATTTCCAAGTCACCGGCGTCAATACGATGGCATTTAACGCTGGTCGCTGCACCATTTAACATTCAATTCCAAAAATCCTGCCAAGTGAAAAGTAATGCCAAAGGTTCAAAGATCATCGAGTGAAATTTCACAACTGAAAATGTTTTTTCTCTCGTCGCTTATTATTTATTTTCAAAATAATTTTTTGCCGCTAAAAGTGAAGTAAAATTATTTTTCGTCTTTTTTGCGCTTCCAGATTTCATCGCAACTTTGTTGTTCAGCCTGAGATTTTTGTTCTTATTGTAATTTGATCAAGATTTTCTCGGATTGAAACTTCGACTGTTCAGCCACCAGAAGGACACGAAATGTATTAAATGTCCAGTGAAGAAGAGTCGTTCGGAAGAATTTCTGGTCGTTTCGCCTTCTAATTGGTCGGCGAGTGGCTTACACGTACATTCTTCGTGTTAATAAGACGGAAAAAGTGAAATAATTGGGCTGGAAAGCATTTAAAAGAAATTTCTTTATTATCTCGGCCCTGTCGTCGCAGATTAAACATACGCAAAAGAAGGATAAATGTGTCAGTGCCTCGTGAAACTGCTGTGCAAAGCGATTCTCGTGAAATAAGTGACAACTGAAATAAGTGACTCAAACTTAATAAAAATCAAAAATCCATCTTATCAGTGCGCAAAAAGTGATCCAAGAAGAAGGCAGAAGATGGTGGAAGCGAGAAAAGCGAAATACACGACATAATTGATACGCGAGTGTGTGTTGCAAATGCCAAAAAGAATAATTTTCGTTATCAGCAGTGAAAAGAAAAGCGAAAAAGCAAGAAATTTGAGCACTGGACGTGTTCAGTGTGTTCCCAAGCCCGAACAAACGTCTCTCTGATAAATTGTGTGTGCACTTCATGTTAAGGAAAACATAAAAATGTTCGACTAGCCTCCAGCGACCGTTTCGCGCATAAAATTTCAGTGTCGAAGAATTTTTTGTGGAGTTTTTTGAAAATCGTAAAAGCAATTTTTTTAAAAGAAACGACTTGAGAAATTAAAAGAAAATTCTTTTGGTATCATTTTTTTTTCGGCTACTCGAGCACCTTATTTAAGTTCTCTTCGCAAGTTCAGCCAACTTGTTTTTCATCTTTTCTTCTTTTGATATCAACTACACACACGCAACGTGCCAGGGCAGCTCTTCTTTCACCACATACAAGCAGTGGAAAAAGATTGTGCAAAAGTGAAGAAATTCTTGCCGAAGAAGAATCGAAACGAAAAGAATCTCGGAATAAGAAAATAATAAAGAAAAAGAGAAAAAGTTCGCTGGTGTTTTCGAGAATATCCAGTTTTTCTGGAGACGCGTTCGCTCCGCTGTATGAGTGAACTATTTATGATATTTATTTAATATTTATGATTTTTGTGATTTGAAATAACAAAAGAAGAAACAAAAACAAGACGAGCGACGTCTTGAAAATTCACAGAATCATAAAAGAAGCAAGCAAATGTGAAAAGTGTTTACGGGACTAACGAACGATCTATGATAATTCTCAAGCCGACCGGTGGTTTGACGGATATCAACGCGGAACGAAAATAAATTGTGTGTAGAAAGAAAAGAAAAGCAAAGCAAATGAATGCTTGCAGGAAATCATAAACACGTGGTGTGCACGACTAACGAATAATTCGACTTCTAAACGGAGCACCCGCGACCAACAAGACAAGAGAAAGTGATTTAGAAGGGATTTCAGCATAAATCAAAGCGAATTTCTATTTTCTCTGCAGCTACGCAACGAAAGGCGGCCGAGCTACAACATAAGAACCCATAAACGGAAAAAACCGCGTTGCATAATGCCGAATGAAAATCTATGATCGAGCTGCCCTTTGACAACGTCCACCATGACGTTTATGAGAATTAGAAAATAGAAAGAAAAAGAAACGTTTTTAATCGACCGAGAATTGATTAGGAACATCGAGTCAACCATGAGTTGCAGAAAGATTTTATGGCTGCTTATTGTAGCCGGGTTACATTTGCTGGTGGCCGGTGCACATGGCTCCGGTCCCGGGCCCGGCATTTTTCCACGCCGACGGTCATCCAACGACGGCGTTATGCAATCACGTGCCGTCGATACGCGAGTTCAGTTCGAGGTTCTCGAAGGTGAACCGCGAGCGACCGTCGTTGGGTACATCCCGACCAAACCTGGATTCACGTACAGATTCAACGAACCACCGCGAGAATTCACGTTGGACTCGGTGACGGGAGAGATCAAGACGAACGCGGTGCTTGATCGAGAAGCGGTGACTAACGACCGGTACGACCTGGTCATCCTAAGTAGTCAGCCGACTTATCCAATCGAGGTGCGCATCAACGTTCAAGACATCAACGACAACCCGCCCGAGTTCCCCGAACCAAGCATTGCAGTGTCATTCTCCGAGAGTGCCGCACAAGGCACCAGACTGCTGCTTGACGCCGCCACCGACAAAGACAGCGGAATCAACAAAGTCACCGATGATTACCGGATCGTCGACGGTAACCACGACGACAAGTTCCGGTTGGCCGTGACAACGAACCCAAGCGGCGACGTTTCATATCTCCATCTGGAGACGACGGGGAAACTAGACCGCGAAACTCGTGGCTTCTATGTGCTAAATATCTCCGCTCGTGACGGCGGCAGCCCACCGAAGAATGGATACTTGCAGGTCAACGTGACCATTCTCGACGTCAATGACAACCCGCCAATTTTCGATCACAGCGATTACATCGTGTCGCTGAATGAAAGCGTCGTTCCCGGCACTCCAGTGCTGCAAGTCATGTCATCCGACAACGATCTGGGTGATAACAGCAAGTAAGTTGGAACACTTTTCGTGCTGCTTTAACTGTTTTCTTACAAATTTCTTCTTTCTTTCATAGGATTACTTATTATCTCGCCGACACTGAAACGCAGTTCACGGTTGACCCCGAATCAGGCGTCATCACCACTACCGAGCAGCTGTCATGCCCACAGCAGAATTGCCCGACGCTTTCTAAACCAGGCGGCGGATGCCCAAAAAGCTGTGTCTTTACCGTCTTCGCGCGCGATCACGGCTCACCTCGGCAAGACGGTCGCACGTATGTCACTGTCAATCTCGTCGACACCAACGATCACGATCCCGTCATTAGATTTCAATACTTTCCACCCACTGGCAGTTACGCAACTGTCGATGAAAACGCGGCGAACGGCTCGGTAGTCGCTGCCGTTTCGGTCGAAGATATGGACGAGGGTCTCAACGGCGATACAAGCTTGCGAATTATTTCCGGGAACGATTTGCATCATTTTCGACTGGACAAGACGCCCAGCTTCGACATTGTTCGCGTGAACGGTGTTTTGGATCGCGAAGAGATTGGAAAGTACAACTTGACGGTTGTGGCGACTGACAAAGGCACGCCGCCGAGATCCGCCACCGCACATCTCATTATTCACGTGAACGACGTCAACGATCACGAACCCGTGTTTGAGAAGTCGGAATACTCGGCGATCTTGAGTGAACTCGCGCCACCTGGCACGTACGTGGCCAGCATCATCGCCACTGACGAAGACACCGGTGTCAACGCGCAGATTTACTACGATTTCGTGTCAGGCAACAACAAGCAATGGTTCATGATCGATTCCGTGTCCGGTTTGATAACGACAAAGCTGGCGTTGGATCGTGAAGTGCAAGGCAGTGTTGAACTCAGCATTTCCGCACGTGACGGCGGCCCGAACCCCAAATGGGCTTACACTCAGCTGAAAGTGACGATTCTCGATGAAAATGATGAAAAACCGCAGTTTTCCCAGCGACTCATCAACGTTAGTCTCAGCGAGAACACTCAGCCGCATACCCTAGTGGCCATGCTGACAGCGGCCGATCACGATCAAGGCACCAACGGAAGTGTTTCGTACTCGCTTCACTCAAGCGTCCAGCAGAATTACCCAAACATGTTTGCTTTGGACTCGCTGACCGGGCAACTGACCATCAAGAACCGCTTGGACCGCGAAACCATCTCCGATTACGAGATCCAGGTCATCGCCAAGGATCAAGGAATCCCGCAGCAATCCTCGACCGCCACCGTTTTCCTGCATGTCGAAGACGTCAACGACAACAGCCCGGAGTTCTACCCGAAACGATACTTCCTAGCGCTTGCCGACGATACAGCAATTGGCACGTCGGTGCTGAAAGTTCAAGCCACCGACCGAGATGAAGGCGATAATGCAGTAATAACGTACAAATTAGAAAGCGGCGGTGATGGACTCTTTGTGGTCGATAATTGGACCGGCGTTATAAGCCTCCGGTCAAGTTTGAGATCATCGCAGAAATCGCTGTTCAAGCTGACGATTTCGGCCAAAGACCGGGGCGATCGTCGCACCGAGAAAGACGCGATCGTCGAGATAATTAGGGAATCGAAGTTGGAAGAATTGGAATTCGATTCGCTAGGCAGCTACGAGTTTCAGATCTACGAAGACTCGGGCAGCGAGAACCCGAAGATTGGCCGCGAAGTTGGAAAGCCGAAAATCGCGTCATCGACGGTCGCGGTTGAGTACGCGATTGTGTACGGTGATCCGAATGGAAACTTCAAGATCGACGAGCGAACTGGTGCGATCACCACGGCGACTAAAATTGATCGAGAAATCACGATGATGTACACGCTGACTGTTGTGGCCAGAGCCGGACTTGCTTACGGGAAGACTCTGGTGAACGTATCGATCCTTGATTTGAACGACAACGCACCTGTGTTTGCACGGGACAGGGACGAAATCCACATTCCAGAGAACGCAGCAGTTGGACAAGAGCTTTACCTCGCCCGGGCGAGAGACAAGGACGCCGGCATCAACTCCCGCGTCACTTACAGCCTCAGCTACAATCCGCAAGAACAATTCAGGATCTCCGAAGCCACCGGCGTTCTCTACTTGAACCGGCCCATTCGCGTTGACCCTGGAACGATTTTGCATATTGAAATCACCGCTACCGATGGAGGCGATCAAACATTGTCGTCGAAGAATAATGTCATTGTAACAATCGAAGACGTTAATGATCACACACCGGTTTTCGATCACACGTCTTATGAAACATCATTGCTCGAGTCGACGCCAGTCAACTCGCGATTCTTCGCTCTCTCTGCAACGGATGGCGACCTTGGCGCGAACGGTCGCATTTCTTACAAGATTATTGAAGGAAACGCCGAGAATAAGTTCGGCATCTTCCCCGACGGTTATTTGTTCGTCAAAAGTCAGTTGGATCGTGAAGAACGTGACTACTTCTCGCTGACGGTCGGATGCAACGACGGCGGCAATCCCCCGCGCAGTGCAGAGGTGCCCGTCATCATCCACATCATCGACGAGAACGACAACAATCCGCAGTTCACAAATGCCACATTCACCTTCAGCATCGCGGAGAACGAGCCCGTCGATTCTTTCGTTGGCAAACTGACGGCCACCGATCGTGATATTGGCCGGAATGCGGAGCTAATATTTATGCTGTCGAACGTACAAAGCGACTTTACCGTTGATCCGCGCAACGGTTTCATCAAGACCCTTCACGAGTTCGATCGCGAAGCCTTGGTGCAGCTGACGGGGCAGAATTTCATCACGCTCGAGGCGACGGTGACTGATAACGGCTCGACAAGGCTTAAGGACAAAGTGAAAGTGAAGATTTTTATAACCGACGTGAACGACCACGCACCACAGTTCCTCCGCGCACCTTACAAAGTTCAAGTCTCTGAAGGATCGCAGATCGGGTCGCAACTCGTCCGTGTCTACACTTTTGACGCCGACGAAGGCTTGAACGGTGACGTCTTCTACTTTATTTCGGAAGGCAATGACGGCGGAAAGTTTGCGATCGACGAAGCAACAGGTCAACTTACACTCGTTAAAGCGCTTGACAGGGAATCGGTGTCGTCATACAAGCTGGTGATTGTTGCACACGATGCTGCAACGACTGGCCGCATGAGTGCAACGACAACCGTCGCTATTGAAGTGTTGGACGAAAACGACGATGCACCGGAGTTCATTCAAAGCCAATCCAAAATTTCGGTCATCGAAACGACGCACATCGGAACTGAACTGATCAAATTCCAAGCGACAGATTCTGACCTTGGCTTGAACAGACAGTTGACGTACTCGATTGCAGCGGGAAATCGCCGCGACACTTTCCACATCGACCCAATTACCGGCTCGCTGTATTTGCATAAGCTTTTAGACTACGAAGATACGCAAGCGTACGCGTTAAACATCACCGCATCAGACGGTGGCAATCCAAGGCTGTCCACGACCATAACGTTCATCGTAAACGTTCTCGACTCAAACGACAATGCACCGAGCTTCCCCAACACCGCGATCGTTCGTCAGATTAGGGAAGGAATTCCAATTAACACTCCCATCGTAACGATCACCGCTGAAGATCCCGATTCCGGTCTCAATGGCAAGGTGACATACTCGATTCAGAGTCAAGACCCGACCTTCGGACAACGTCACTTCGGAATAAACGCCACGTCCGGTGTCATCTTCACAATGCGGCAAATTGATCGGGAATCAGTCGATACGTTTAGACTCACCGTCGTGGCCACCGATCAAGCAGCGGTTCCAGCTCAACGGCTATCGGCTGAGAAATTGGTCACAGTCATTGTGGAAGACATTAACGACAATGAACCCATTTTTGTGTCGATGAGTGCCGCTGTGTTGCCTCTGAAAGACATTCGCGTGGAGCCCGGCCGCGATGGTCTGGTGATCATGAATGTGTTTGCCCGCGATTCGGACTCGAGTTCCAATGGACTAGTCACTTACGAGATGGTCAGCGGCAACAGCGACTTGTTTAAACTGCATCGCAGCACCGGTGCTGTGTCGCTCAAGAAAACGATCAGTAACCCCGACGCGCGTTATCAGTTGGCGGTCAAAGCCACCGATGAAGCCGTTCAGAATGAAAGGAAGTCGAGTGACGCGTACATTACGATCATCTCGAGTAGTTCGGAGGGCGCGGGCCCAGTCTTTGAGCAAAAAGACTTGTCGGGAAGTGTTTACGAGAATGAACCGGCCGGGACCAGTATTTTGACTGTCTCGGCACACTTAAGCAGTGCGGGACAAGAAATCGAGTATTACGTGACAAATGTAACAGGTGACGGCAAACAGGTCGATCGCCTGTTCGATATCGACACCGGTAATGACAACGAAATTTCTTCATTTTTCCGTTTTCTAAAAGTAATTTTCATCTCCAGAATTGGGAATACTGTCGACAGCCATCGAATTGGATCGCGAGAACGGCATCGACACTTACGAGATCGAGGTTTACGCAATTGTCATCGGTGGAACGCCCAAAACATCCAGCACTAAGGTGAGTTCCTTCTTCTTACACTCCTAAAACACTGTTCTCAAGCCACAACGACGTCGAAAATTAAATGCCAACTCATCAATTTTATTATTTTTAATTATCCGCTTGACTGACTTCCCAAAAAGAAGTCTGGCAATGCCATTGACAGTGTCTTTTTTATCGTTTCGGAGAAGACACACGAAAAAAAAATTCCCAAAACACCGGAACCAATCGAAGAAAATAGAATTTTGTGAATCGAGTTGAGACTGATTGAGAAATGTTTGAGAAAAGAATTTGAAATTTGCTTTGGATTTGGGGGATTCTAAAGCAAGCCGGAAAGAGTTGAAATGGAAAATTTTGAGGTTGGAATTCTTGAAATTTTATAAAAGAACAGAAAGAAGATCAAATTTTGATTCGAAACCATCTGAAACAAGCATATCACATTTATTCTTATCAATTGATGTTAGAAACACTCAAAACATCAATTCACAAACTTAATTTCACTCAAAACCTTTGTATACACTTGTACTAGAAGGATTTTCGTTCAAATGTATGACGATCCATCGATTTTAAATCGCGCAAGTTGTAAAACTTCTTTGTCTCATTCGACTTCTGCTGTTAATTAAGTGAGAAATCGAGATCCCAAAAATACGATTAACGAAGTTGATATTGTGGCGAACTGCAACTTGCAAAACACTTTTCGTGGATCTATAAAAAAGCTTAAAAAGTGTTTTTCACTCTCTGTATAATCCCCTTAAAGAAACGATATCCGATTCGATGGCAACGTGACGAAAAATCGATATTTTGCACGATATTTAATGGAATCAAGCCGATATAAATGTAAATTCGCTTAATTCAACAACTCTTCTCGATCGTTACAAAAGCATTTATCAGAAAAACTTCTTCTTGCGTCTTGATCTCCGAGAGTCTCTATAAATTGCCTGTCCGATCTCGAGCTACGATAAGGATTTCATAATTTTCATTTTATTTCCTCTGTCACAGCAATAAATGCTTAAAAGCGATTCACAATAATATCTTTTCACACACGTTTAACTCTGCGATATGATTGGTAATATAAATTCGTTAAATCTTTTAATAAAAATGGAATAGATAAAGCTGAGGCTAGAGAAACTGTGGATGAAACCAATTGTAATGAGTTGTGGGTGGTAAGATAAGGACGAAAAGACTTTGTTCTCGTTTAACAATCTGGAACTGGTTCAGGAACATCCTTTCATTCATAAATATCTTTCAAGCATATAAAGCTGGTGTTCTAGAAGATTCGCGATCTTTAATGAAGATTAGTTGCTAAGAAACTGGCAATAATCAGTAAAATAAATAAGTTTTTGATTAAACTGGGATAAGGACATGTTTTCAGGTTGAAAGAACTTTCAATATAACTTTTGTGACCTACCTTAAGGTGTGTAAAATCGTTTGCAACTCAATTCTTTTCTTATGAAACGATTCGTTCTTTGTCCAAAAAATGTCTTAAATGATCGTGGCCTAATGACATAGGCTTATCATTATAAAAAAAAGTCGCAGTTACACTCGAAATGCTTCTTGCAATCCAATCCGAATTCTATCTTTATCTTGTCTATGCACCCGCGATCATAACCAAGAGACTTGCTTCGTATTGTTTGGAGAAATATTTACGGAATTGATCAAATACGTGCATTCTCCTTGTTGCTTATCTCTTCTCTACCAGCCCAATTACTCTTTTTCCCCGCATATTTATATGAATGTTGTTTTTTTTCTGCTTTTCTTTGCGTTGCTTTGGCTTTCAGGCCGCCTGCTTAAGCACTGTCAACTAATCGCGTTGCGTAAAATATTAAATTTAATTAATAATTTTTCTTCTCGACTGCCTGCGCGAAGAAGGGATAATTAATGAGAAAAATTAGCAATCGGCACAGAGAGAGATAAATAATTTGCGATATTAAGTTTCGCGTCGATTTATTACATCGTCAAAACAATTGAATGAGTAAAATGACCAACGAGCGATCCTAGACGACACGAATGCTGAAAAAACCTGAAATCATTATAAAATTTACTATGACTATAAACAATTTTCATTTTCAATTGGCCGAAGATCAACAGCTTTGATATCAGGCGAAGAATACCATGTGTTGGTCAGGCTGAATGAAGAAATACATTTTTAATGAAGAAGTAAAATGAATTAAATATATTTATTGAAACTTCGCTTCAGCAAACCACATCAGAGATGGATGCGGGGATAAGAATCGTTGTCTTTTTTATTTCTATTTGATGATCGTAAACAATAAAAGGAAGGCTTTTCGTCTATAATGTTCCGTACTCGTGTTCCCGGCGCGACCATATGATTAATGCACCGTGAATTATTGACGACAGCCATGCGAGTTGATTTCGGCAGAAACGTGAAAATTAATCCCTTTGATTATGATGCACTTTCCTGGCCGTTGTCTGTCGCTGACTGAAGTGCTTAATCTTTCATAATGTTGTCAAGGTTAACAAGGAGAAACGGACAGCATTGATTGTCAAATTTGTATTGCAGTTCCAGCCATCGATCGGCGCTGTTATTTCAATAAATTCGAGTACAAACAACATATCAACTTCTTGTGCTTCTCCGGCCTGCCCTACGTGCAATAATAATGGCAGGTTCTTGGCGCATGTTAATTTAATATGTTTTACCATTCGGTGACTCATTCGGCGTGTTGAGAGTTACAATCTTTAGGTTTTCCTTTTCTGTTTCTTCTTGCGTTGATTTTATTTCACTTCAAACTGATGCTTGGCTAGATAGTGGCCGTAGTTCTCGTTGGACATGAATCAAATAGAGAAAAGCGTAGGTAAATAGACAAATAAGTGTTGGCGGTGACTTTTTGGCATGTTTGCGAAAATATTTCCCCTATAAATAATGAAGCAAGCAGATTGATAAAGTGAATCTTGAAACGCGATAAGAGAACGCATTGTGATGACAATGAACAAGCGTGCTTAACTTGTAAATCAATTTTGTAGTAGGACGCCCCTTTTCCAGTCTTCAATATGTAGATATATGAATAAGATTTGTAGCAGAAAACGATTTTAACAATCATGTTATAGCTTCTAGCACAAAGTGTGCTTATTTCGTTTTCAAAGTTTCACACTCCTGTAGTTTAGAAGCTTTTTTGTTTAAAAACAAATTTTAGTAACTATGTAGTTTCAGCGCCCGTTTTAGCACTAAAAGTCTAATCATGACTGACTGCCTATTAGTTCAAGCACTCGTTTTAGCGAGCTTCTCTGATTGAACAACACCAATCACCCAATCACTGAACGTTCCCATGAACATAACCTCACTCTGTTCACTCAGCTGTCTTTATTTAATGAATGACACAAATTATTTCGTCAATCAAAAGTCAATTGCTTTTCGCCTTTTACTTCTTCATGCAAACACCGCGTCGAATGATAATCGATTTACAGCTTTGCGAGAAATGCTTTTAAACTTTACCAAATTCTGCGCGATCTTCGAATACACTCCGCAAAATTGTAAATTCAGTCAAATAATGTTTCCACTAGTGTCGAAGCTGATAAATTGAATTCAATTTTCGTTAACATATTTTTTCCTTTCCTTTGTGAAGTTCAAGACAGAACATTTTCATTCTTTTCGGGCTTTTCTTCGCTGACAATATTCTAATTTTATGTAAATATATGCGAAAAGTTGAAGTCGAAGCAGTTTGAGTCGTTGGTGAATCTGTTTTATAGTTTGACACAGGCCAAGACTCAATGAGAACGATTTTTTATTATGCTTCACGAAGGGATAATTACTTGATGCATCGTTCAGTGATTTCGGTAATTTCATTTTATTGCTTTCGGGGCTTTTCCCGTCATCCGTGGCCATGTCACCATGTGCATCTCTTGCGAAATCCATTGAGTCGTCTCGAGTCGTTACCACAATTTCCTTTTCTGTCACGCGATGCCACGAAATGCGGTTTCAAATGTTCTTTCCATTTACAAAGCGATCATTTAGTGCAACTAAACGATAGAAGCATGTAAAGAGACAAATTCGAGGCGAAAATTTTCTAATTTCTTCAATTGAAAACGACGATAAATCACATTAAATACGAATGTGCGATGAGTAAATACGCGAACCAGTGAATAATCAAAAGCAATTTCATGAATTATGTATTTAATATCAAGAAAATGAAAGCTGCAATGCTGTAAATGTCAACTATGCGGGCTATGAGTCTGGAGATTTGGATGTAATTGTAAATGTAAATAATGCAGCAATGATTGCGTAACTTGCTAGTAGCTTTTCAGCACGAATGTGCGCGCTTGCATAGCATCATGCCTCAAAGTTCCCACAAAACGTTGTTTGTTGACAAGCAGAGGTTCCTTTTTGAAGTGACGCCTCCAAGTTCTCATAATTCACTTTTCTTTTCTTTCTGAACTTCGTTTTGCCATGAGAAGCTTTGAATACATTCTTTAGAAAAAGTGCTTAGCAATAAAACATCGCACACTCAACAATAACAGCAGAGATGACGAGATAAACTCAAATCATATAAATTACAATCATCATTGCAAATGCAACAACAAATAATCGGGGAGGGTGCATGAATGACGTGATATTTTTAATATTGAAGGATTTAGCGGGACATTTGACAGTCTCAGGTGCTAAAAAGCTTTGAATTGCTATGATTTAGCAGAAGCAGCCTTGGATTCTACCTTGGTGCAACTAAGCTGATCTTTTCTAAGGCAGGAACTTCAAAAGGTTATTTTGCTTTAAAGTCACACAAACTTGATGAGTTAACCCGAAATCCGACCTCCAAACATGCGCTATTATTAAGTTTGATGGAAAATGAAACCTTTTTCCTTCATTTATTCTTTCGATATGAAAACCATCAGGCGCGAGTGTTGCAACATTTTGTACAAGCACCAGACATCGCGTAAAAATGTGAATCAAGCAAGAGCGCAGAGTGAAAACAAGAAAATCAATTTAATGTAATTTATATTTTTTTGCTGTGCTGATCCAAGGGAGAGACGGAGAAAATAAATCGCGAGTGTCTGTTTGATAATAATAATGTTATAATTGAAAATTGTATGTTGTTTTGTGCGAAAAATTTATTTTCTTATTGTACATGCACGCGAAAAAGCTGCAAAATCTTAAAGAAGATTGAACATGAGAACAAAACTATGCCAAACAACTGCCTACACATAGCGTCAGATTCTGAGGTGCTTTTATGCAATCTTACCTCAAAGCGCTTCTTAGAGAACAAGAGAAGAGTTGCGCCGCGATGAGTCTCGCAAGATGCCATAAATGGCCAATTGTATACAATAATCAATTTGACGATTAATGAACTGATGTGGAACTATAAAAAAGCATTTATAATTAAAAAGACATTTTTATTTGCCGACAGTTTACAATTTTTCTGACGTCACCACTGCACGACCCCGTAGGGACATAAAATTGTTTGTTAAATGTAAAAAAAACTATTTCGAATGTTATTTTTCGGGTAGGTACTCAATTTTTTATGAATCAGACGTAAAAACGCGAACTTCTACAAACGCATCGGTTGAAGGCCCAGTTTTTGGTGTTTTCTTCTCCGGCTGCTTTTTTTCGCAGCGATCATCATAAAAGGGGAACAAACCATTAATTTTGCAAATATTTCATTTCATTATCTATTTTATCATGCAATATGTCAATTAAATCATTTTTAGTGTGCCCAGTGAGCTCTCAAGTGATAGTATGTTAATGGTACTTTTGGTCCGGATTTACTTAAAGTCTTAAGACGCACTCGGGTACTTAATCGCTTCATTGTTTGTCTCTTCGGGGATTTATTTTGCGTTCATCTAATAGTTATTTAAATCCATTTGCTGGGCAATGCAGCGAAAAATTTAAATTTGAAGGGAATTACAACGAAGCTGGGGTCTTGGTGATCAGAAAATAAATTTCCGTTCAATGGAAGTTCGTATGATCATGAATTTAAATGTGAGAAATAGTTAAAGTGCAATTTACTAGTTGTCTTAGCGAAATTATAGGACGTGGTTAAGAAACGTGTTTGGGTGCGTAGGTAGAGAGCATAACAGCCCCAAGGGAATTCAAGTTCGAAGTGAAGCTTGTCATTTAGCATGTCATTTTGATCATGAATTCAACCTTACGTAACTGCCAATCAGTCCCTTTTGATAGACGTTTTGAAGGTGTCGCAGCCATTCCCGTTTAAATGCCAGAAAAACACAGGACAAATGTCTCTGTTTAGCTAAATGCGGACTTGATGAAAACTCGCTATGGTGATATATAGCCGCGCACATTAAACAACCTCAACTTTATCTCTCATTCCAGTCATGGGTGCATCTTAACATGCGTTTAAGTTGCAAAAGCAATTTTTCCATCAGCAACAACAACAGAATAAAAATGCAAAATAAGGATAAGGAAATTAATATTTTAACAATATTTATATGAGCCATCAAACTCTGGATGATTTATATTCTCAATTGGGGCTGAGAGTCGCCTTGTCCACTCTTTGCTGGCCGCTTGAAGAGCCTTTAAACATTTATTTGCCTTCGTTTTATTCTCGCTTTTGCACTCCAAGCTTAGCTACATGTTTCCTTTTGTTTGTTATTCGCATCGTCTTTGCATACACGAAGCCTAGTCGAGAAGCAGAAAAGTAAAAGCAAGGCCCAAAGATGACGGAGAAGAATAAAATATTTTCTTATTGTAATAACCAGAAATGTACAGAAAAATATAAATATCGGATAATTAAAAGAATCTCTCACTGAATATGATTTGAATTTATGTGCTTCGAAGTCTTATGAGTTGAACATTATTGTTCCCTCATTATTGTGTTCCATCCGTTTTGGTGCTTACGCGGAGAAGTTTTTGTTACACAAAAAATTTGGAAAAGGAGAAGAAGAGAAGAAATATTCAAAACACCTTTGATTGATGCTTTCGAGTATGTATTATTGAAAAATTATTTCTGTGAAGTGTTCGTAAGGTCATTTCAGAATCAGAAATCAACGAATTCATAAACACTTCATTTTAGCTTCGGACATTCAAAGTAGAAGAAATAGATTGGACTCAAGGACATAATGGTCTTCAATCAAGTAAAAGCGCTTTGATTCAATCACCGAAGAATTAAAGTGCGAGAAAATCGGTTTGAACAGGGTCATTTGTCAAATGGGGCACCTTCAGAGTTTGGTCTGAGATCGTAACCATCCAATTACGTTAAATTGACTTGTTGATTGGAAAATTTAGAAGATGACATGATTGATTGCTTGGTTTGTAACGTTTGTTCTGGAAATGTGTGAAAAACTTTGAAAATTGATGAATAATTTGATTTAGAAGCTTCATAGGCCAGATTATGGCCAGAAAATTGTAACTTCAAAACCAGTTTCACCCAAATTTTCTCAACAATTCCAAATAAATTTTATCCGTTACACTTCAACCAAACAGCCCCAAATGATCTCCATTCAAAGGCTATCAAATTTTCTTTTCTTCTCAAATGGAAATATTAAAAATTGATGAGCCTTGCGCTAATCAGTGAAACGAGCAATGAAAAATGAAGAGAATCGGGCAAACTGCGTTTATATCAATAATTCATTAATCAAAACCCAAGAAAAAAGCCTTAAAATGAAGACCGAAGTGAATTCTTTCCGTGCGCGCAGCCAAAATTTGCGTGGAAATGTTGGAGTCGATTTCTTTCCTGCTTCTTTTCTTTATTTAACTTCTGGGTCACATGGCTTTATCCACATGAATTAAGCGGGAATAAATGTTTATTAAAAAAAAGACTTTTTGCATTTCGATTAAGCCGGCCAAATCGTTTAACTTGACAGTGAAATTTTTATGCGCAACAGTTATCTGCAATTGAACCTTCGACTTGAAATGTCGACGCACGACGAAAGAAGAGCGAAATGTGGTTTCTGCCAGTGTTACATGTTCCGTTCTCGAAACTTAAAGTGCTCGTGTGTTTACCCGTTTCTCTTGCCCTGGATTTGCATATGCGGCCGTGGAGAAGACGCTTCAATTAACCATTGTTTGAGATTTCGGCTAAGAATGAACACCAGAAAGGAATTCATCCGCTGATAATTTATGATATTTTGGGAGATTTGAATGAGCGAAAAAGGGGATTGTTTGTGGTCGCGGCTGTTTTGAGGTTATGTCATAAGAAAATTGTTATGAATGGCGTCAATTTACGAATGTTTTCATGTAATAACCTAAAAATTATAATGCATAAAAATTGTAAAAATAAGAGCGTAACCTAAAATTTGTTACAAAAAATCCTTTGATGACCTCACTTGTCTTAGTCCCCGCTGCATGCATCAGTGCACGTATTTATCTTTCGCGAATCGTTTTACCACCTTCGTGCTTAAGCAGTCGCTGGATATTTCAGGTGGTTAACAACCGCGTCGAATAAATTGTTTTTTGAGCATCGTTTAAACTATTGACTCAACTAGCCGAGATGAAGATAAATAATTCACGCTCGCTTGCAACAAAGAAGCAGCCAAGCTGCACATTCCACATCTTCCGAAAGCGCTTAGCGAGCTATGAATAATCACCGCAGGATCCTGCAGCGAAATTTCCTGCTAAACACAATGTGCTTCTCCGGCAATCTGTGCCGTTGCTGATTATAGACACACAATGTTTAAAAGCGCAACAAACAACGAGAGACAACAAAATGTCTCAGCATTTTATCAGCATAAAATGTTCTTCGCGTTTTTGTGAACACATCAACAAGCATTATTAAGCTCAACTTGAAAAAATCTTTCGGAAAAATGTTGAACGGTTGAGAGAGAGATGCGAAGGCCTTCTTTTGATATCAAACAGTCTCGAAAGTGAACTAATGCGCTTTTAGTGTTTCAAAGTCAGAAAAATATGATGTAGATACCGGCTTGAGGTAGAACCACGACAGAAGAGACGTGAAAAAGAAATCCAAACGAAAGAAAACACAGTTTTTAAAAAAAATATAAACGATCGCCTGTATTCTTTCTCGATCAGTTTTCAGAGGCTTAAGACATTGAAGTTATTAGACTGGTAATTAATTATGGACTTAAGGACTATTCTTAAACATTTCCCTCAAGTTCGCATCAGAACTATTTTTGTGCAAGCACTGCTGAAAGTAGCGAAACAAAGGAAAGAGATAAAAATTGTTTTAAGAGGAAAAGAATTTCTAAAATCTAAAACTAGATCAAAAACCTTCCAACGAAAAAAAACCTTGGAATTTGCTCGAGAAATCCCATCTCAAAAGGAATACAGCAAAAACTTGAAACTTGCGGTGCAAGTTGGTGCATAAAATTTCATTATTCGCTGTGTCATTTGCAATGGGGTTCATTGAAATGTGATTTCAAGTGACTTTTGAAGGTGTTTATAACCTAAAAATTTGATGATTTAAGGTGATTTTATTCCAGTTTTCAAAAACTTTAACCTCAAATTGCGACTTCAAGAACTGAACAAAAACAAAGTCTGTATTTTAACTCACAAACGACTCCCCCAACTTAAACAAAATGCACAGCAAGCACTCATTAAAAAGGGGAAAGAAAGAAGACAATGACGAAAAGACGCAAGAATTTCATCCCGAAAACAGCGAGCGAAATAAAGTCGAGGGAAAATGTGGAATCAGGCGTGCAAAAGAGAGGAAATAGAAACCTGAATAAGCTTTCAGATAATGTTGAGCCATTAAGACTATCAATTAGTGGATTTTTTCTCTCATAGTTTTTATCTCTCAATACGTTTGGATGCTATTAAAAAGTCGTTCTTACATTTAATAATCGAGCATATGAGTCGAGAAGTCGCTCTGGTTAGCATCAAAAGCGTATTTGACGACTGCATTGACGGTCGAATTAAACTGCTGAATTGTGGTGGCCTCATGCATTAATCTGTGATAATTTTCCACGATATCTTTCCTCGTCTACTTTTAATTAGATAAAAAAACGAAATGACATTTTTATATCCTAAACTTAGCAGTGTTTAACTGCTTTAACTGCTTAATAAAAGCGAATATCTTATCAATCATTGCATGCAGGCCTCCGCGTAATTGCACTGCCTCCTGTTTTGGGGGGTTGTACGTTAAAATGGTCACAATAGATTATTGAAAAATGTTTTTTCACGTTTGTGCTAAAAATTTCTTAGATATTTCCGTAGCTGCGAGTTTAGTTAGATTCTTGAATGTTTGTAAAATTTCTAGCATAGAATCCACACAAACCCAAATAACCTTTCAGACATCACCCTCTAACAATCCCAATTGCTCCGCCAAGTATTTGTTTGTCGATGCTTTTATTCAATTTGTAATCTTATCCCCGCTAACGTAATAATTTCTGGTTGTTTGTACCTTTAATGGTCTTTTTCTTCTCTCTTCGCCAGTGGACGAGTGTTTTATGGGGAGTTTTTATATTTTATTAAAAGATAATGACTGTACCACTTAACTAACGGTTTGATTATTGAATATTATGTTTCGCGCGCTCATTGTAATCATGTACTTTATTCCATCCTTCCCGAGTGTGAATCACACGCCAAGGATTGCACAGCAAGCAACACAAACCTCAAATCGCCGTTTAGATAACTTTGCTGCAACGATTTTTTGCTTTCTTCTTGTTGTTCACATTGCTGCAGTCTTTCGTGTCGAAGAAGAAACGAAAAAATGTTTGAAACGTCGGGACAATGGAATGTGCACATGTTCCCGGCAATCTAAAGTAGCTGATTTATTATTCATATCCGGTTGGTTAGGTCTTCGAGCGTAGACACCTACTCAGAAACGCATTCTAAGTCTGAGAAGGGAAAGGATTAGCTGTGACATTCAGAAGACACTCAATGACACAATTTCTCATGCCTAGAACATTCGAGCGATGCCTTTTGATAGTTGGATTTAGACATAATCTTTGTTTTCATACACGGCGTTTAAGTTATTCGAAAAGGAAATCGATTTATAAGGCCTGGAAGCGGGCACAAAGAGTTCCGATGGTGCTTTTGTTACTGATTTTCTTCTATGATAGCCGACACACAGAAAAGCGACGCGAAATCACGGTATGGAGACCAGAAGAGATCGAAAAGAGAAAAATGTAATTAATTTAAGTCATTTTAACAAGCGATTTATTGGATTGTTATTTAATTGGACATTGTGCCCGGGATCAATAAATGATCATCCATTAATGAAAAGAACCGAAATTGTTTCCTTAACACCACGGTCGTTAGTGTTAAAGTCGGGTGGCTAAGTGAATGGTAGTCACTGGGGTGTGTGCCGGCTTCTTCCGATAAGTTTAACCTCAAAGTTGTGTGTTTAACAAATCAACATAACCTGAAAACTAACTAAAATTATTTAGAAATCTCATCTCTCACATGTTCACCCTATGTTTCGACCACGTCATCAACACTGGTTACATCATCATCGCCACTCTAGCCTCCTTAAGAAGATAATTTGAATAGGTTCTTGATCTTTCCTATGAAAGTGTTTACATTCGGAGGTGACAGCGAAGACGGCTTCTCGCCCGTGAAATTATTAATCACCCATCGAACCAATGCTCAGTTCTCTTAACAGCGCGGAAATCTTAATCTCTCGCTGCTCAACGATCGTTTTATCTCGCTCGCTAGTCGTGACTCACTTTCAGCGATCCATTAAATTGAGACTTCGATTTCAGCCGAGGATTTTGTGTGCGAAAAAGTTAAAATGCAGGAACAACATAGCATTTGAAAAGCTTTTCATCATGTGATTAAGAGTCGGTGGTTGTTCAGTTCATTAATGTTTGATTGCGTTTTAAATTGATAAAAAACAAGAAACTTACAAATCACGTTTTGCATTTTAATCATGCCCGGACCTTATCTTTCGTTTTGCCTCTTTATGCACACATGATGGAAACTTTTTACCTTTTTCGGGGTTTTTGTTGTTGGTATTGCGAGAAATTACATAAATTAATGGCTTCTCGATGGTCTTTGGAATAATTTAATTAGCATCGAACTCGATCACGAGAAAAAACCATTTCTCGATCATAAATTTGTTCGAAAGTTCTCAAAAATTTTGACATCAGAAGTGAATTTTTGAAATCCCGCGTCGACTGAATTCTTTTGAACCGTTTTCCCGGCGACAATTCAAGCAGACTTCTTGATGTTCTTGCGCGAAAATTCTTATGTTGGCTTCTGTTGTGATGCTGATCGAGATATTTTTCTTTATCGATCTTCTTCCCTTTCTAACTATGCGATCGCTTCTTTTTTCAAACATTTTTGTTTAACATCGCTTATGAATTTTGTTAATTTTTTATAAGACAAGGCACATCTTCACATGGGACGGGAACGAGAAGTGAGAGAATTGGGCAACGATATAAAGCGCAACAAGAAGAAATAGCAATAAAACGACATTAACCGAATACATGGAATGTATTTTTGCTACTCGTTTCTTCAATCGATGCGAAAATGAAAGGAAGAATTACACAACTTATGTGTTGAAAACAGCGACGATTGAAGGGAAAAGCGTACAGATGGACACTAAAGGGCTCAATTAAAAACGTGAAGTTGTTAAACATGCTTTAGAAGACGTCAGCGGCTAGACTTGTAACTGTTTTGTGATCAAATTGAAGCTGACTTGAGTTGAAAGTTGATTTTTCAAGAATAAGAATTGAAACTTTGTTTGCTAAAAGTTTGTTAATAGTTGCTTAAATCACCAACGAATTTTTGTTAGCAATTTTCATTACCTTGTTAAGCATCTTTGACTGGTTACCCTGTCCCAGAATGAACTCCAATTTTCCGCCTGCCTTCGTTCACATACGCAATTCAACTGCAGCGAATTTTTCCACTCGTCATCGTTCTCATGAAAATGTGGCTGCATTCTAAGGTCCGTAAGGATCCTAAAAATTTCAGGAATGGTTTTGTTCGCAACGCACTCACAAAAAGTCGGAGAAAATTTTGGCATTTTTATGATTGATTTAACCGAAACAAACAGTCCCTAGTAGCAAAATGGCTAGAAACCGTCAATAAATGGATATCCAATACATTAATTTGCCATATGGCCGATGTTTGGCCAGCTATGATTGAAGTTAGTTAAAACATTGTTTTTCCATGCTTGTCAGCCATATGGCGTTTCTTTGGAAGCCTTAGAAATGACCTGATGGAACATAAAAGGAATAAAAGTGGAAAAAGTTTCTTCACAAAGTCTTAAAAAGTCGCGAAAAGGGCGCAAAAAATACTTTGACATGTTTGTTCCATTTTCATTACTTGAAAAGTTAACAAAATGTTTGAAAATGTATCGACAAT
The DNA here is from genome assembly GCA_000775305.1 of Belgica antarctica. Lineage (NCBI taxonomy): Eukaryota > Metazoa > Arthropoda > Insecta > Diptera > Chironomidae > Belgica > Belgica antarctica. The sequence continues at coordinate 75,492 of JPYR01000155.1, forward strand.
GTTAAACTTCATAAATTTGACTGTATTGTTCCATTTTTTTTGCCATGAAGTAAGTCATGCTTGTCAAAAATTGACTTCAATGTTACTAGGGGTCGCTTGTTGAGGTTTGGGCTGCGACAAAAACAGCAACTAAGACGCAAAAGTCATTTGAAATCAGTTACCGGAATCGAAAAGAATTTTGTCGTTTCATTGTCAGCTCTTATGGCCATAAGTTTTATAAATTAATTCCAGTCGAAACATTAACCAAGAAAAAATTATTTTCTTGATAAGTTTGCTTTTTTGTGTTTCTCCTGCTTCTCCCGAAGCATTCTTGAATTCAAGATTTCTTTCCACCGACTCTTTTGACTTCTTTTAGTCTCCCTTCTGTTTGGACCCCCTTATAAATTTTAATTTGTTTCATGTCTGTTGTTGTTTTTATTTTTCCGTTTGGCTTTAACAACTTTCCTGTACGGAGTTGATCGCCATTAATCTATTAATTTGGCTATAATTACTATCAATTTATCAAAAAATTAATGTGAACCATGTCAAGTTTATTCGTAGCCGTTGGTCACCATGCGACAAAGCCGAGAAGTGAGATTGATCAAGGGGAAGTGACTGGAAGAATTTTTGATTCGTGCTATTTTTTTGAAGCTTCTTTCTCTTGAAGTAGCTTTCTAGTGTTTTAGAGGTTATGAACATTTTAAATCTTTAAATATTTAGTCAATTTGTGGACTTACCTGTTAAACTAACATGAATCATTCAAGATTGCATTGTGATTTGTTTAATTAGAAAAGTCTTTATAAGTATTAGGACATCTCTAGTGTAACAAGTTGAAAGACTCATAAAATCTTTATTTCGTTAATCGATTGATCCATGAATCGATTGATCAATCAAATAAGCAATCAATCAACCAACCAATAGTTCAAAGTTTCAGTCACGCAAGCTAGAAAATTACAAAATTGAACAAATTCTCGACAACGACAAATCTGATATTCAACAAAACGTTGTTCAGTGACCATCCCTTGCATATCAAGTTCGAGTTTGAAATGGCCAAAGAATTTCCTATGTAAATGATATTCGATTTAGAAACTATATTACGGCAATCACTCATCGAGCCATTTATCTTTGATTATTTTTTTCTTCTCGAAAAAAGCTTTTCTTCTACTTATAACATGAAACAAGAAGCGCTATCGCAACACACCGCAAACCGTGCGCGTCACTGAACATTTATTCAAAGAGAGAAACAGAAAAAAACAACGACGTCCGATGATTATAAGCAAGTTAAGACGCTGAAGCACCCGAAAAGAGACAAGTCATGAGAAAACAAACAAGATTTTCGATTTATCTTACAACGTTGATTTCGATTCTTATTTTCCTTCTCTCGAACATAAACTGTGGCTGTTCATAATGGGATCGCAAGAAAAAGAAAAATCAATTATAGATATTATTAATTTAAATCCACCCACCCATCGGAGGCCTTAACGCTGCTACTGGAATTTAACAAAACTTTGCTCTCTCGCACATTGCTCGGACACGGCTTAGTTTCTGCTTGTTTATTGCGAACATAATTTTTCGACCTTTTTATTGCTCACTTGAAGAACAAACAGGCAAAAACCAAAAAGTATCTCGAGTCAAAAAAGCTGCGAAAAAGAGGAAAGGAAGGCCGCAATGTTGAAAAACATAAATTAAATATTAATTATCGATGAAACAGATTAACGGTATGGGCGAGTGAGTGAGAGTAAGAGGGGGATTAAAAGTTCATAAATTTGTTTAAAAGCCGCATCCTTCGCACGGCACCAGCAGTCGGCAGCTACTTTTCATCAATCATATCGATAAACGAGAGAACTTTTCTGAAGAATATCAATCAAAGTTCAATTACGTTTAATGATTGTTTAAGCCACGGCAGCGCAGGAGTTCGTGGCTGATGGTGAGTGACGTCATGCAAGTTTTCAATATTTTTGGCGTCTTTTGTCGGGCTGCTTATTAAAGGCTGACCGTTAAGCTGTCGGAACAACGACAAAAGAATTTAAATTTCGAATTGAAAATAATTTTTATTTGGGGTTAATACTTTTATCCAGTTTTGGGGTTAATTGTATTCAGTGACGTCACAGGTCATCCAGTACTTAAGTAGCTTTATAAAAAAATGATGACTCTGTGAACCATGACAATCATCCCAATTTGTGGACTTGATTATAAAGTTCTCTAGTCAACTTTAAGTACAATCTTTGTTCTGATATTAAATAATATGAAAATTTCATAAGCATGACGTCCCTAGATCAACCCCAATGGCGTCACTAACAACCATCTGCCAAGGTTCAAACCTGTTTGGAACGTAATCTCATCCAATTCCAGGCTTTTCAATAAAAACAAATTTTTACTTTAAATTCAGTTGACAATAAATATCGGAGAACATAAAAAATGCAAATTTAATCGAGAACACATTTATATGAATGCAATAAACGAATTGTGATTAATAAATTAGGACTTTGCATTCTCGCGGAAGCAGAAAATTATGAATTGAATCCGATTTGGAGTCAATGCGGGATGAGATCAGCAGATGATGAGAGAAAGGCGTGTAAAAGTTAATGTTCTACTAATGAATTTGAATAAAGCGATCTAATCGCGATTGGGAATTTAAATCGAGATATTTATCGACACAGCTTCGAAAGGTGTCGCCATTAATGAAAAAAAGTCATTTTCGACCATCTTTTATTTCATTCGCCTTATTGCAATGCACGAGAAGATTTTTTTTTTAAAATTTATGCCGATGAGAGAACGAAGACTTCTTTCTCAGAAAAAGTTTCATTAACAAAACTGGGGGAAAAGTCGGGAACAAGTGAATAAGGGGAAGCAAAGGAGAAATTGTTGACGGTATAATTGCAATGAGTTCTTTCAGTTTGCAACCATTTTGCGCTCTTTCATGTTTTTCACTCTTTTTCTTGAGATTCTGAAGCGGCCCAGTTAAATTGAAGTTTATTTGAATTGCATTTTTCATAGCCGGATTGAATTTTTCTTCTCGTAGTGGTTGATTAAAAAGCTGTTTTTGCGGAATAATAAATGTGAACAATAAAAGTTTTAAATTCTTTATCACACTTATTGGAATTTGAGTTTGTTAAAGCGGTTAAGTTGGATTGTAGGTGACAGTGATTGAAATTACTTAAGCTCACTATAACCTAAGTCGAAACTTTTTGAAACTTGTTCATTAATTCCAAAACTTTTGCTACTCTTAGCACTCACTGTTTGCAAAACATTTTTTTATGACAAGAAATTGACAATTCAAAGATTATTAAAAGATTTAGCAGATGTTATAAATTCCACAATCACACAATGCATCGAACAGACACATCACTTGCATACACTCCCCACAATGAAAAAGTCTACAAAATAAATTTCAAATTTAAATCGCTATTAATTTAGCGTTAAAATGAATTAAGTGATCGCACCCAACTAATCTTTTAACGTTCTTTTTCACACATGAAAGTCAACTGCATTGTGCAACAGCGTAAAAAATACCTTAAATGTTGTTTTAGCTATGCGACCTTTAGCGAACGATGCAGAAACCTACTAAACTCAACACAATTAATCTACAAGCACGATTCTAACTGCTGAAATTGAATTACCGCACTGAATTTTTTGAGCTTTATTGTTCACTTCGTTCTGCAGTTTGCATTATTTAATCGCAACAAAGCGACCACGCTGCAGATATAAATAATGAGGTATCAAAAATGAAAGTTGATGTAACACAAAACAAGCCAGCAAACAAAATGCGAGAACAAAATAACATTTGCAGCAGCCGACTTCGGTAATATATGGCGCAAATCTACGATGATATCGAATTAAAATAGATTTAAAAATGCTTTGGTATCCTTGAATACAGTTGAAGCTGTTCAACTGATGGTTTTTGTTTCAAAAGATTTGCACGGCTTTGCATCAGAGCCAAGACAACGAAAAAGGTTGGAAAAGTTCATTGTTAAGTAATGATTGAAGCTAGCAGATTGCAAACTTTGTGGTTGGCTGGAAAGTTTTTTTACTTTTAAAAACATTTTCTTATAATAGTTGGTTTAAGATTTATGAATTCCAAATTTTGGCGATGCTAAGTCACCGATTCTTCCGTTAATTTTCATCGCACGCAAACAGATCAACGCATAATTTTTCATAATTTGTCTAAAATCTGTCCCATGTTGACACAAAAACGGAAGACACCGGCCGAAAACTTTCCGCGATCATCAGTCGGCGACTTATATCAACTAATTATCTTCACCCGAGTGTGATAACGACAGACAGCTATTATACACAGTTTCATATAAACAGCCGAGACGAGAGGAAAAGAAACATAACGTTCGTGTCTATACGATACATTATTATCGTCAGTCTCTCCGTTTGGAATAGAAATCAGAATTTTATGCAAATTCAGAGCTATTTCTTTTTAATAAAATATAAATTATTTTAGTGCGCTTTGCGCTGCTCAAAGATGGACACACGAGTAAGAAACACATTTTTGGAGGAAGGAGAGAAAAAGTATCGTATTCGGTGTCAATTTAGCTATTTGGCGGTTGTTGAACTGGCCGGTTAAAAGCTTTAAAATATGTTAATATCGGAGAGAAGAAAAGACAAGAGAACCGAAGCGACTAAAATCTTTGGAATCACATGTTATTCTACAGCGCATTTTAGAGTTTGTTTAAGAGATAAGTTTTATAGAAGTTCGAAATAGTTTTACAACGTTTCTGAAAAATTTTAATTGTTTTGTCTATTTTATGTTTCGTTGCTACAGTCTTGTGCTTGAAGCAAGCCAGCATTTGATAAGTTTGATAGTGAATCTCCAAAATGACAGCATTTTATGTGTGCTTTACTTCTAGTCTAGCTGAAATTGTTCATTTTGGTTGAATGTCGTAGATAAATGAACTGACAGCATCTCCAAACTCACAGCATATTGATCATCCAAAGCTACCAGCAATCAAACTCATTTTGTGACAAGACTGTAAGCTTACCAAGCGTACAATTGCCTTCCCCAAATCAGGTTCTAGGATTTTCGAATCCAACTGTCATAAAATTACGAAATAAATATTTGTTAATTCTTTAATTAGCCTTTGTAATTACTTAATAGCAATGCGAGGCTTAAAGAGCCATGAAACGCCGTGCGTTGATGACGATCCCACGATTTTCGCATTTACTTGATGCCTTCAAGTAGCAACTTAATTCTCCACAGTGGAGAGACAATGAGAAAAGTTTCGCAAAAGCCCCCGAAACCATGAGAGCTAAGAAGACACAAAACAAGGATGCAATAATAACAAAATGCAATTTTCTAAAATTATTAGTTGTTGTTTGGTAGAAGATGCCGAGAACATATAGAAATTCACGAAAATTCAAGTTTGAGCAGTTTCACTGAAAAACAGGGAGTGGTGCTTGATGCCAATGCTGCCTGGTGGCGTTTTGAGAGAAGAAATCATTATTCGGTGAATGAAACATGAGTAAAAAGCGTCAAACTTATGAAAGATTTTGGGAATTTATGGGAAAATAATTTTTGAAGGGAGAAATCTTTTAATTTGGCCCGAAACTGCACTCGTAACAGCATTGTTCCGACATCGTTACATTGTTTTGAACCACATTTGTAAGTTCATGATTCAACGAGATCTCAGATAACTCAAAAACTGATGTGAAAAACGACTAAACGGATTATTAATTGTTAATGTTGTTACAAATGATCCAAAATTGATATTGGGTGCACTGCTGTCGGCGGTGAATGTTCATTGGAATCTGACGGTCATAGCAGAGATGTTTGCATTCCGCAATAACGTTTTTATCGTGATCAGCTTCAGTAGCGTAAATCAAAGTTTCTTTACTGATCAACTACCACATGAACATTTGTTTTGGCTGCCAAAACTTGCATCAACTTAACAAGTTGAAGTCCCAACCTGTGGGCACACAATCGTCTGAAGAAAGTCCGAAATCAATGGATTAAACGTGTTATTTCCAACTGCAGGGAAGAGATCATAAAATATTTATTGAGTTGCAAAGCGCTGCACATTATTCCGACGTGCATATTGAGAAGTCATCGATTTCTTTGTTGTGTTCTCGGTACTGCAATAAGGAATGCATGCTAAAGAAAAACAATAAAACGTCGGTCAAAAAATATGAAAAACTCAGCCAGTATTCGACAATATGTAAAAATGAACATGAATCAGTAACAAACAAGTTGTTTCGCGAAAAATTTGGGCTCTTTCTGAGCAGACAGAAAATATTGGCCATAAATAATGCTTTTATGATTATCTTGTACGTTTGTGATCTGTTGTTTGGTCAACGCAGGGTTGAATTGAGTCAAGTTGGTTGGAAAATTGAAGAGTTTGTAGTGAATTTTGGATAAAATCTGTCAGGTTGAAACTTGGTAATTAAACAATTTTAAATAAATTTTTCTGTCAAATTTTTTGTGATTTCTTCAGCATTATTGATTGTAAAAAATCATAAACTCTTGTTGTGGTTTGACGAATTTCAGAGTATAAAGCGTTTTTTTTTTAATATTTTACAATTTATTAATGTATGTTTTCTTTCTCTAATTCTAGGTGAGTGTCAAGCAACCCAATACCATGAATATCACATTCAATCATTGTGCAAAACTTATGCTACAACATTGTGCTAAAAAAACTTTAGTTACACACGACTTCAACGTCATTGACACCAGATAAGTCCAAAAATTTCCCATAAATCGCCATTTCCAAAAGAATTTGAATATTAATGTGACTTTATTGGATAAAGTGCAATAAAGTAAGCAACTCCTTCTTGCACCAACAAAAAAGTAAATTAAAAAAAGCAAACAGCATGTGTTGTGCATGTGTTTTACAGCGCTCCATGCGTTATTTAATTTATATTCAGTTCAATTTCCGTTATCAGATTTTTTTCACTTCTTCACTCATTCAAGTCTTTCGTTTTTTGATTCGTCCGCATGCGATTTTTTTCTTGTCCATTCTTTCTCTCTCTGCACAAATTCATCATAATAAAACCAACGAATAATCTCGAGAAGCTTTCCCAAGCATAAGCCCAGCATAAGCCCAGAATGGGGATTTAATATGATCGAAAATAAGCGGAGAAGAAAACAATAAAACGTGCTGTTAAAACTTTTTCTTTATTTATATTGCATCAGTTTTTGTTTCTGGGGCTTCACAATGGCTTCGGGAACATATGCTTTCAATTAACAACTATTACGAGAAGAAATTTTATTAACCGCAACGCTTGAGTAGAACGCTTTACTACATTCTTGATCATTGCGCAAGTCTTTTTGTGCATTGAAAAAACACAGAATTTTAGTTGCTTCAGTCAATGTAGAAATGCAAAGTCACATTAGTCATAGGCAATTCAGACTTTGAATTTATGGCGCATGCACGGTTCTGAACAAAAGTTTTTTAAGTTCGTAAGTCATTCTCACCCACGCCGTTCAGCCTTCAATTGGAAGTGAAGCTTGAATCAACAACGCAGCAGAAACGCAAGAGATTACAAGCAAATCTTTGAAGGATTTCTATGCGACACTCTGGCGATTATGCCGCAACATGCACGTCTTGAGATTGGATTGAAGGGCATGAAATATTTGCTTCTATTCGGATTTGCATCAGTTTAAAAGTGAATTTATGCGACTTGGATTAAAACTTGATTGCTGGATATATTTATCGTACTGTGCAAACTACTTTAAGAGGATTTGAACCCGGTTTTAGTGGAAATATTTCAAAGAAATTTGCCAGAAAACTTAGTTTGATTTTAAATTTGGTTCTTATGTGTAAATTCGTTTAACGATTTGTCATCAAAGTTGATGGGATTCAAACTTAATCTTGGCTAGGTGATTCAAAGATTTGACAATCGACAAGAATCAATTTGTTGATAGAATTGGCTAGCTATTGATACTTTAACGATATAACCTTTAAAAATTGTCATTTTAAGACATTTTCGGATTGTACACAAGTGATGTCAGATTGGCATCTGGTTTTCTATCCTGGTTTTTATCAAAATAAAAGCATTTTAAATATCTTTTATCTTGTCACAACCTGTAAGTCTCAAAATCACTCAAAACTTACATTCTCACCGTACAAACCCCAGTCATTTCTGATTCTAATCTTTATCATCCGAATCATCATCAAAATTTTGATATTTCTTCCTATGCTTCTTTATATCTTGTTCTTGCCTAGTCAAAGGCAAATCCCCCAAAAGAAGCATTAAAATTATTATTAAAGTCTCTCGTTCACAGAGTCGAAAAGAAATCTTGACAGATTTATTGTGCACATTTTCGTTGGAAATACTAGAATTTATTGCACAGGTCGCCGGAGATCAAAAAACCGACTTTGAACAGATCCGTGAAGAGTGATCAAAATGATTGATTCCATTCTAGTTTTCCTAAATTTCTTTTTAATTCAACGCACAACGTAACCCGATACTGACTCGAAAAACTTGGATTTCGTTTGGGTTTTCGTTAGAAATAAGCAGCGGAGATAGACTGAAGGCCAAGTCTATAAATTATTGATTTCTGTTTTCAAAATAGAAATGGTCGTCGTTGTTTTTATGAGAAAAGTGATATTTTTATTTCAAAAAATACTTTTTTTGTTCTTTTTCTGTCGATGTTTTGTTTAATGCTGAAATCATAATAAAATTTAAGCCATTTCCCACCCACGATGACAACTTCTCTATCGTTCTCTGACTCTTTCTTTTCTTTCTTCAGTTTAATAGACGATGAATTAAACCTTCGTTCTTCGTGCATGATTTCCGTTAACCAATGTTTCAACACTTTCTGACGTTGTTAAGGCTAACGGGGAGACAAGTAAAGAACCGCATATAATTACGACGATGGGGGTGGTGTTCACAATAATTTCATTGCATGCTTCAAATAGACATTCTGATGCAATGGATGACGACAAAGACACTAGAGATGCAATTAAGTCCCTTTTGCTGCGCGATAGGCAAGTGGAGACTTAAATATACGGCCTGATTCGCTTTAGGGCTGATAAGATGATGTATTCCCATAATCTTTTCCCCTTTTTTTGCTATTTATTCTCTCCCGTCCTTGCTTCGCTTTTATTTTATGCCTTTTCATGTAAAGATTAATTATAAGTGGAATGCGCAATGAAACAAAATTATACATCGCCATTCAGCCGCATATCAACTTGCATATAAAAATTAATGTTGTTGTGACGTTTTAACACAATATCGCAAAGCTTTTTCGTTCCCTGACGTCGTTTTATCTTCGCTTTTCTTCTCCTAGCCGAGTTTATATTCCTGCTTTAATATTTTGAAGGCTCCGAATCGTTAAAACAAACAATTTTCAAATGATGAACTGCTTGAGATTCTCTTTTGATTCCATTTTATTCGTTCACTCCGTTGACGATGGAAGGAAAGAGAAGCAACATCACGGCCCCAGCCATCTGACTATCAATTACAAGTACACAGCTCGGAGATGAATCGTGAATGCCCGCTGGTCTATTTTTTACCTTGCTTCTCGGAGATTTGAGTGAACATGCTAAAAAAGTGCCTCGTTTTTATCGTGTTTTCTGCTGATTTGACTTTAGCTGCTGATGATTAAGTCTTTTGTTGTGCAAGTTCTGCAAAAAAATCGAGTGCTTCACGTTCTATAGTTTTCAATTAAGCCAAGACTGTTCCATAAATTAATGTTGACTCCTCCTAGCCATTAATTACTCAATCGTCTGCTTCGTAATCGATAAACAACCACAAAAGACAACCAGGCTGTTGTTTTTGTGCAATATGCCGGGCTGGACGTTTTTGTGTAATGAAATTTTCACGATTTGCACGAATTTTTCTTTTTAATTACAAATAAATAATCTCATGCATGGAGTTTATTGAAATTACTAGTTAGAGTAACAGAGATTAAACTATTTCAGCATAAATTGGAGTGGATTAGGCAGTGATGTTGGTAAAAAATATCGAAAAAGTTTGAAAAACTTTAATTGAAGCTTGATTTGTGAAGCTTAAACTTCCTTGCAAATAAAATTAATCTCTCTTAATATTGTGACCTAACATCGACACTTGCCCCCCACAGAAACATAAAAATATTTCAATTTCAATAATCGTAAAAGTAAAGCAAAGTGTCTTTTTCATTTTTGTAACAATCTGCCTGATCAAACTGAAGTAAAAACATTAAACTCCAACCTCTAAAACAAAACTAAATCGATTGTCATGACTAGAGTGCTTCGTCGTAGCTGAAAAGGGAGGGCACAAGAAAAAATGTTCAAGGTACTCGGAAGAAATTCGTTACTGTTGATTGTAATCTTGAAAGTTCAACAACAGAACCGACTTTTTCATTATTAAAATATCGAATAATCATATTTTCAGTATTTGAGAATAAACTATCGGCGACTTTGTCTCGATCCTGACCCCGCTTACCCATATCGATCTTCTCTCTCCCATGCACATGCCGTAGTTCTAAGCCTTCGGGAAATGTCTTGTTGTGGCAGAAAAGCGAATCGACTATTTCTGGTACATCAAAAATTACCATAAAATATAATCTGCGGAAAAGAAGATTATTAAAACTGCATTTAATGTATGCTGAATGTACACTGCAAGGGAAAAGAACAAATTTTATAATGGTGGTCAATTGCCATATATAATGGGACTAAGAAATGTGGAATGCTTCTTGAGAAATGTCAAAAGATTTTACAATTTGTGAAGCTTTTAACCGACGGGTACAAGAAAATCTGTTGAAATTTAATCATCTTCATGCACTGTTGGTTGAACAAGCCTACAAAGCAACCAGTTTCCAGCTAAAAATCATTTAACGATGTTCCGAGCTGCTTGTAATGTACTTTTTGATAACTTTTCGAAAACACATCGCCCAAAGCTTAAGTTTAGAACCATGGCATTAAAGGTGTCAATTAGCGAAATTTATTAGTCATCAATTATTCTCGCTTTATATCTTATGCCCTTTTGTCTAGCGGGCAGGAAAGAATATGTTTAGCAATAAAATAATATTTTTATGCGAGAAGTGAACGGTCGAATGGAATTTCCCAGTTGTTTTCGCATTCATTCAATAAAATGCAGAAATGACATCAAAGAAAATCTTTTACAAATTATACAAAGAGTTTTACAAATTATACTCGCTTTAGAATATAGTCAAGAATACCTTGAAGACCATTCTTTCAATTACGTAAACACATAAAAAATAAAAGATTTATGCTATCATGATCACCCATTTCTACGTCTTTAACAAAGAGTTCCGTTCAATGCCGGCGCGCATATGCAAAAAAGAAAAAATAAAAGCATATGGAAATAAAATTTATAACTTTTAAATGAATACAATGATAATTAAAATAAATAGAGTTATACGAAGACGTCTCTCAAAAGGACTAGCAATGCGATATGTGAAATTTTTATCGTACAGGTTAGACTAGTTGGTGGTTAAATTAAAGAAGACTTGTTTTCTACGTAACTTGTTAAAAATGAATTAATAATCATTTTTTTGCATTAACAAAGTTTTTGTGGGCATTTTGAAGGCATCTCGAAGTAAATTAATACTTTTTGGTTATGGTAAAAATCTTCTGGGTCCAAGAAGGTTTATTTTAGTGTTCAATATAAGATTTCATGTACAAATGTCAAATAAGCTGGCAATTTAAAGGTCAAGTTACAAGTTTGATTGATGAGTTTGTCACTATAAACTTAAAATTTTCTTTGAAAAGCTAGAAGACACATTTTAAAACGCTTTTAGATTGTTTTTGACTTAGAAAACAAGTTTTCTAGCATTCTTTACAACTTTTCAAGCCTAAGCACAGGTAAAATTATGCTTCACTGAATGCCAAAACTAATTATTCAATCCAAATGACTTCAAACCTTCCACCGACTTCGTATCCCAGTGTGCTGGCTGTTGATACGTCCATGTAATTGTAAACTGAAACTCAAATTTATGTCTCTTTTAATTTCGTTTCATTTCATTGAAATGTATATCGCTTTGGCTAAAAGACAGCCAACACCGGGAGAATGCGGGGAGGGGAAAGAATAATTATCAGAGAACACAGCAAGACATTTGCTTCACGAAAACTAAAAAGAAAATCTACACGGTGCCAAAGACAAGATAAGCAAATAAAGACTTTAAAATAAATATTTTATTATGCCATTGAATTTGGCTTTAGGACGTGGATAAAGTCATTTGAGCGTATTTACCTCGACACTCTCGTCGTACCCGACACACCCGGGAGGGGAACGCTTAATTATAAATTTCACACGAAAGTGACCAATTAAAATTCAAACAAACCGAGAGAAAAAGAATTGAATTTGGATTTATGCGGCCACGGCGCGCAATTGTGTGGACTTGACTTTTTAATGTCTATGATTTGTTTTTGTTTCAACTACAAGCTGAATATTCATGACATCAACAATCTTGATGAAACGTAAATATCCCATCAATTGGGAGAAAATTTATTTCACGCAGTTTTTGAGGGAAGAAAACTTCCAAGACAATCATAAATTAGTCTGAAACCTGAGTTCCACGACGATATCCATCTCATGAATAGAAATTACTCGTGAAAATGGATCATTTGAATACCTGTGGCAACATAAACGCTTGCTGATCTCAAACACTTCATTACCGAGAGACTTTTATGTCTGTCGACGAAATGCGCGTCAATAAAAATGAAAGCAGGCATAAATTAACTGCCAAACAAGAGTGGTTTTGACGACACTTTCCGAAGTCTTAAATTTTAGAAATTCACATTAAGTTTGTAAATTATTTCCACACCGAGATTTTTATACAGCACAATGATTTCCTTTCTCCAAAAAAACATTCGAACATGTGTATCAGATTTTTCGAAGCAAAGAAGAACTTTTCGTGGACAGCATTAAATCGTAAAAGCTTTCTGCAACATTGTTGCATTTCAACAACAATAAAAAAGCACTTTTGCGTTCTTTTTATTGCCAAACTTATCTGCGGTTATTGCAATCAACACATGTTTTTGTGACACCTTTGTCGATTTTTATCATCGCAAAACTGAGATTAAGCCTAATGTGTTGGATTTTATGACGAAAATGCGAACGCATTAGCCGAGTCTCTTGACATTCTTCATGATGAGTTGAAGCATTAATCTTTGGCTAGTGAATCAAAACGAGAATCTAGGCTAGCGTCATTAATCTTACTGCTTTTGTAAGAAGCTCGTTGAATGAAATTTTTCATCACCATCTCACGACAACCGATTTCATGCGACTTTTCACTGATTGTCTTTAGCAGAACAATGAATTATGGTTTTGAAGACTCTTCACGAAAACGAGAATGATAAGCGCATGGACAAGAAGTTTCTGTTTTCTTCTTGCATTGGCATTCATTCAACTCAGGCCCATGTGTGCTGGCTGAGACGCGTAAAAAAACAGGTTTCGTTGGCACTCTCTCGATTCGGTTACTGTGGAAATTATGTCAAAATTGTTTTTTTGTCATTCCAGTGCTCGGTTCTGCCGTCCGACAAAGATGACAAGAACAAAAATCGCGGACAAGTGTAAAATATATGCAAATGCCATCCATTTCAGCCGTACGAGTTTAATTGAAAAAAGAGTTTCTTGTGTTTTAAAAAGTTAATCCTTTTATTGGCCGCATACATTTTATTGGAATCTCGTTTCCGCGGTGGAATTTTAAGTTCAAGTTTTCATGCCAAAATAAATTTCTTAAAGTCTCCGGAGAAGCAGAGATTTAAAAATGCTTGAAATCGTAATGGATTTTATTTTGTGAGAAGTCAAAGAAAAAAGTATCGAGACGACGAAGAAGTCACTGCATCGAAAGATGACTTAACAGAGGGCACAGCGAATGAAGCAGCGAGAGAGACAGGGCGATCTCGGGCAGTCGGGAACAGTTTTAATTTATTACAAATTATTTCGATGGACAATTTATTGCTTAAAATCATCATAATCCCCAATAAAAAGAGATTGGAACCGTGTAAGAGTGAGGGTCAAGAAGCACGATGAATAGAATTTGAATCTTTGGCGTAACGGCCATCTGAAGACAAGCCTTGAACTTTGAATTTTCGTAAAACTTTAGACATAACCTAAAAACAATTGAAACTTTGTCAAATGTTTAAGTCAGGAAAGGTCAATCAGCTTATATCATCTGAAATCAAGCTTAGAAATTCGATGAACACGAAAAGTGAATAACATAACCTCAAACTTACCAGACAGCCTTAAAATGTCAAACGACAAAGTCGGTTCATTCAGCATCCGTAATCACCACTTTCCTGCCTGATCGCACTTTGGTCTTGCTGTCACAGTTGAATCGGAAACTTTTTATCTTAAAACGGTCAAATTCGAAGCAGCGAAGTAAAGAAATTATTGCAAATCTCATAATTTATGATGAAAATGAGTTTGTGTGTCAGCAAAGGCACCAGAGTAGATAAGAAGCCCGGGAGAGCGAGACACAAGCAAAACCTGCTTAAGAATGCGAAGCGAAATTTGACACAATCGTGCAGAAGGCTAATAAATTACTTAAACTTAGAGATGGGACTGTGGCCATTTGATTTGCCATATTCTGATTAGCAAATGTCACACGACGCCAATACATTTGCGCGGCTTATTGACCCGCACCGCCAGGCGGCTTTTCTTCGATGATGATCGATAACCGTCTAGAACCACATGGGAACTTCAATAAAATGGAATACATTCATTATATTTCACTCTCGAGTGTCATGTGGGTGCTGATTATTAATCGTGCACCATAAAACCCTCAATTTCATCTCTGGATTCATGTCGAGAGCGCAGAATAAACTTGAAGATGAAAACAAACAAAGAAAGCAGCAGATGAATAGAGAAATCCTTTTTCATTATCATCTAATCTCGAGTCATATTCATAAATTTCTCAAGCAACTGAAATCCTCTGAGTTGATGCTAATGCACAGTCGGAGGGGAAAAAGCCGAGAACAGTAACATGTTTTATTGTGCACCATCAATTAAGATCTTTTTGAAACTTCAGAGAACGAAGCTAAGCACAAAGTTTGATTAAGCCTGGAATTGGTTCTTGTTGGGAGTGATCGTCAGTGAGTAAGGTAGAAGGTCAAGTGATATTTAGGTTATGCAATTTTTGAGGTTAGGTTGAAGCTATTTGCACGTCCTGGCAACTTTTCGACGAGTCACAAGCATTTTTCTGCATCTTTTAAAGTTAGAACAACATCATTTGTAATCCATCCCTTCAGTTTCAACTTAAACTGCAATAATCTATTGTTTTATCTTGAAAACAATCAACACAAACCTTCCTAGAACCATTAAACGTCGCCATAAACAACTGACACACGAACCCTCGCAAAGGCATTTTGTTGTAATAAAAATTTAAAAAAGCTTTCTACGAATAAATTAGAATTTCGATATCACTTTGTCAGCTTATTTAGTGTTGATTTACTTTCTAGTTTCACTTGAAACTGCCAACGCAATTTCATTGATAACATTCCGTCGTGAAGCCTTTTTCTTTACTGTTTCTGTGGAACCCTTGAGCCAGTGCTAGAAATTAGGTAACGAGCTTTACATGACTGCATCAAATGCAGTTAAAACTTACGGCATCATGTTTTTGCCTTTGCATTGTTGCTGAAATTGTTTATGTTTGTTCATGTCCCGAACCAGCTTCGGTGCATTATTTGCTCGGTAGCATAAATAAATTATTTGCAAAGATCGGCAATAATGAATTTTCTTGTTAGTGGCCTTTTGCTGTCTAATTTCATGCTCGGCTTTTGAGCGAACACAGAAATTCATTCGGATTTTTTTTTCACGCTTTTCAAATATTATCCAATAAAATAATTGAACAGTTCCCAATAATAATTTCGCTTCAAGTGGAAAACCTTCAACAATGGCACCGAACAACATGCTACCGGGAGTTCGAGTACGTTTCCAATTTAAAGAACGAGATCTAAGACGCCTAATTAATTGATTAATCCAAATGAACATTGTTTTGTACAATCGCTCACAGTTAAATTCATTTGGTTGTTCAAAAATGTTGTCAATCGCTGGTTACAACGTTTCTGGCGTCTGGCGCCACAAAACCCGTCCAGGCCAATCCTAAGTGCTAAAACGCAAATCAACACTGCCGCCCACGCATTCGTCATCATTTCTGCACGTTTCCACAACAATCAAGCTGGAAATAGCAAAACATTCCTGATTTAAGTACTCTGGCGTCTTAAACCCTGTTGATCGTGTGATATTTGCCAACATTGAACATTTGTAGAAATATCGCTGAATATTAAAAGTTATTCAATCGAATCCAATCATAAGCAAGGCAGTAAATAAATGATTATTTGCATTCGGTACAGGTTTTGTGGATTTTCTGCTTATTGGGTCAATCAATTAATGAAATGCTAACATGCACAGCGATCTGTTCTGGCAGCAAGTTAGAATTTTGTTCGTTATTCAACCTCTGCTGCGATTTATCATACATAAATCTCACGTTCAAACTCCGTTAAGTGTCAAATTAATTTAACGATCCAGTATCGCCGTGCTTAATCAAAACTTGCATACTCATTTGATATTAATTAAAACGCTTTTCTCTCACCGACTTCGGCTAATCGATTTTTGTATTCACTAGGATTGAATTTAAATCCGAGAAAAAGTCTTTCATAAAGTCGACTTCGATCTTTTGTCGATTGTTAATTTTTAATTAGCCAGCCCAAGTTGCATTGAGCGCAAATATTTCAATTTAGTGAAAGACACAAAAAACTTTCAAATTGAATTTTTTTTCTTATAAACACAAGCGGCAAAGGTTGCAGTCAAACTTTTTGCTGCGCTAAAAATGTGTTTGCCGTAAAAACAATAACAAAACAGAAGACTAAACCTTTCAGACTGAATTTTCTCCGCTGTCAATTCGATATACACTCGAGGCACTGTTCTTCTTCCCCAAACGGCTGTTTTGCCGACAGCCTAACATTTGACGAAACAGCAAGCGAAACAAATACCCTGTAAATGAGTTGTTATTATTCAATCACGTTTAACAGATTTCCAAACAGGCTCCACACTCAGTCCGGAGAGTCGGGGATCAAAATCGTGAGCTGGAAAGAAAGTGAACAAATTATTTCAACTAATTACATCTTTCTCCAACGATCGAGTGGCCTTTCCATCCAAAAAGAAGTGAAGTCAAATTTGCATAAAACAGACAGCCGTGGAGAATGTTAGGAAGTTGTGTCAATGAGTTATTTTTAGATTAAACAGTTTTTAGGTTTAACAATTTGCTGGCAAGTCAGTGCACTGTATTAAAGACTTACTTTGTAAAAATTCTAACCTTAAAACGTCTCAAGTTTCTTTAACTGAACACAAGTTCCTCAAAGATTCTAACCTAAAAATCCACTTCTAACTGACAACCTAACTTACCAACCCACCCAAAGCAGAAACGGGAACAAACTTTTTTCTCTTTTCGGCCACACAACATTTCAACCTTCCAAAGTATCGTGTAAAAGCCGGGCAAACACAACTTGTTTGGAATATATTAATATTCGATCGATAAACCTCCGAGCGAGACCTGAAAGAAGTCAAAATTGCAGTTTTTCTCCCATGCTAAACACTTTTATGGGATTCTTATCTCAATCTTAATCTTGAATCGGAGCAGTGCAACAAAAAACATGTGTTCAAATGGAGTCATAAAGTTCTCCAAAGCAGAACTCGAGAATGATTTTTCTGTTAAAGCAACTAAACTGCCGACATTACACGATCATTAAGTTTCTTACGTAGTGATTTTCAGAATTTTCTTTGTTTCAAAGCTTTAATTGAAAGTCTCGCCATAAAATGGCAAACTTCGTGCATGAATTATTCATTTCATGCGCAATGACATCAGTGGACACATGGCGACGAAAATTCCATTTTCCTGCGTTAGAAATTTATTTCCCTTTCAAATCCAATTCTATGTCCGTGAAAGCGTTGATAAGTGAGTTGTTTACGTAATTCGAGCCGCGCTTTTGTGACTCACTCTTGTTGGCTGTTGTTTGCTGTCTGCTGAAAACCTTAAATGTTTGTAATTATTCCGGCGCACAGAGTCATAGCAAAAACATATACGCGGAGGTACAAAAAAAGTTAAATGATTAATTTATCATAAAATTTCATCAAACATGTTCAATCACTTGAAAATGCTGTTTGCGTTCGTTTTCTTTCCATCTCGTGGCTTCAGTTTGTTATTGTTACCGTAGGTTTTCATTCCGAAAGCCACTGAAACGAATAGATAGAATGGCGACTACATTCCTAAGCTGCGAGTTTAGCGATGGTTGATCCGCGTGTCGAAAAATGAAAGCGAAGATCCATTCATCAACGTGTCTAATGAACTATCAAACGCTTCAAATCGTTAATCATATTAATTGCATTCAATATCGGTCGAAACTTTCGGTTTCGGCGGTTGTTTGTCAAGACGTGATGGATCTTTTTTAGACACTTTGAAGTGTTAGTGTTAAGTGAAGGAATTAATGGTGGTTGCATCAGATTATAACCTCAAATATGTTTTAAGTTTTTAAAATATTGTTTTGAGATGAATCTTCAATTGAGTATGTTTAAGTTTTTTCAACCTCAAATGTTCACACTAAAACTTCTTGTTACGGTGCCTACATCATTTCAAAACACAAAATAGCTTTAAAATACAATAAAATTGACAATATTTCTAGATTAAGTGTTCTAACTTCCGCACAGCCCCTCAAAAAACTTTGCAATCGCTCAAGATTGAGCTATAAATAAGATTCCATTTATTTGTGTTCAGCGAGACATGCTGCAGGTTTTACTCACATGGACCTATTCACAACGCGCCTGTTTTCGGTAGTGTTACGAAATCATTGACAGCCAGCAGCCCTCCTTTCTTCTGTTTGGCAATTTTTTGCGCCTTAAGTTTTGTTTTTCGGAATGTCAGCATTAATAACAATTTTATTTTGTTCATTAAAGCGATTTTTAATGGAACGCAAAAAAAGAGTTGACTGTGCTGTCAGAGAACTGATCAGTCACAAGATTTATTTTCACACACAAAAAGCATAAAGAAAGGAAGTTTCATGAATGAATACATCAT
>JPYR01000155.1:97617-110019 GCA_000775305.1 Belgica antarctica
AGCAAATTTTGTGACTTTTCACTTAGAAATTTTCCGCTTGACTTACTTATTCCAAAGATTGCGTTCGTTTTTTGACCTTTCTCCGGTTCCACCAACTTCTCGGAATTCCATCAAGCAATTCTGCCCTATTTTATTCACATCAAAACCGCAACAACCAATACTCAATCAGCTGCTACCTTTTTTCCACTCTCAATTTGGTTTGAGGAGTGTCATTGGCAATAAGAACAGACAAATGCATTTCTAAACATTTCAGTCATTAAGATCGTTTTTCGTTAAATTATAAAACGGCAGGCTGCATTTCAATCTGCAGCCAGAAAAAGTTTCTCTTTCACCGAGCACAAAAAGACGAACTTTTTGCCATTTAATTAAAAGCGGAAAATAGTTACTTTTGATTGCATTAGGTAAATTGCACAAGAAGCAGCGCGCAAGAAGCCAAAAGGCGAACAAGCAACGAAAGCGAAATTTCTCAACATCACTTTTGATATTGTTTTTTCAAATGTCGCGCATGAAAAACATCAGCAAAAAGATTTGCCATGTTGGAAACTTAATCAGATGTGTTGCATCACATCTGTCTTGAGCTGGGACATGATGGCGGGCACATGAAAAGCATTATTTAAATAAGGCACATTGTCGAGACGAATTTTAATTAAACTAAAATTAATTAAAAAATCTTGTCGAGAGAATTTTTCATAGGAAATGCGACAAAGTACCTTGTCATACACTCACAAAATCGTTCGTTCCATGGGATATTTTGTGCAATCGCGAAAGAAATTTTTTGTGTCGTGATACATTATTCTTTGTGTGACTATAGCGAGACGAAACAAAATCCATTTCTTGTGTTCAATAAAACTAATATGCCGCGTTCGAGTCACTCGATAATCCGAGGTTTCAACAAAGCCAAAGTGTTTTTACTCGGGAAAAATGAAAAATGTTGAGCCGGCTTTAATTTTTATGTAATGCAAATTAAAATTAATTAATCTACGTTTTTTCACATAGTTAAAATCGTATCACATTTGAAGCGGCTGAACGCGGGCAAATAAATTAATGTGCACTCTACAAGACAGCGGTAATGCGAAGCCATAATAAGTCTTTCTGATTGCTCGAAAGCCCGAGAACTATTGCCGGCAACCAAGTCAGCGAGAATAATAGAAGCAATCAGGAATTCTTATCTATCTTCACTTTATCTATGTTACAGCGCAAGATCCATATATAGAATAAGCAATAATAGTTTGGGAAATCAACTTCAATTTCCACGCATATTTATTTAATGCACAGCGATAAATTTTCATTATTAATTCATTATTTTATATGAATGTCTAGTGGGGGTGATTAGAAGTTTGGTTACCCATAGATCGTTATAGTTTCGTTACTTTTTACCGGTTTTCCATTTATAACCTAACTTTTGAACTTTCCCATAAATCATAAAATTCTTTCTCCTTTTTCCTACCTTTTAACAGTCCCAATCAAGTTACTGCCCTTGACGCAATTAAGAAAATAAATCTTTTCGATTCGCCATAAATTGCTTAACAAGTCCAAAGGGATCTTGCAGTTGATTCCAACAACAATAGTAAAAGCTCTGTTTATTGTTCGCGTTCAATAAAAGATTTTTCTTCTTGTCGTCTCTTCGCGCCCATCATTTCGATGTGACAAAAATTAATACGTGCGAGTGGTGAGAAAGTCGAAACTGGGAGGTAAATTGCCGGCGATCGAAAAATTATGGACAAAAAGCGACATTCCGCGTTGTCTCCGAGATTGTCCATGAAGTTTTATCAATAAAAAGCTTTTGCATGCCAAATTGTCACAATTCTATTTCATCTTAAGTTGCTTCCCGTCAACTTTTTGCGCTGCACTCACGCTCGGGCATAATCTCTCTGCAGAACATAACCATGAACTTTACAGTGCGAAACAATTTAAAATGAAGGAATGACCTCAAAAGTCAAACCACATTCCACGAAATTGAAAAATTGTGTTTATTACAATTTACTTTGGCATTTTTCTCCGCTGCGAATGATAGAGAAAACGGTGGCCGCGAGAAAAATGGTTTCAACCTGCTGCTGCACGTAGCTGCCAATAATCATAAACCATTAATGATTGAGGCTCCCTGATTTTATAATAACTCGCTGCCTAAAGCCCCAATGAGAGACAGAAGAAAATCAGAGACTGAAATTGTCTCTAAGAGCATTAAGAGACGAAAATAATTTTAAGACACCAATGGTGTATTGAAATCCATAAATCGATAGCCATTTAAGCCAATTTCGACTGTTCCATGCGCCGCTCCCTGAAAAAAACTATTTTGATTGAAATAATGACATGGAGAATTTTCAATAATTCCCGAATGACAAAAAGCGACATCAAAGAAGCAGTGAAGTTAAAATATCAATATTTAGAATTTTTATTCACTTTAGCGCTTATGATTTGTTGAGCAATATTTCATCCGACTGTATGTAGGCATTAATGATCGCTGTTTGTCAAGAACCGATTTTTGATGGCTGATTGGAGTGGCTCGACACGATATTTTGGCATACCAATTATTTTGGAATTTCCTACAGTCTTCGAAAGCCGCAGTTGTAGGCTGGCACATGCTGATGCAATTGAGAAGAATTAATTTTTTTCTCAATCACAACATTTTTGAATAAAAAAAACTTAGTTTGAACGGTGGAAACTTGGGTGGGGTGGATTAGAAGTGATGTGACGGGGTGGGAAACTATGCGGCAGTTGTTGGTTTTCGAGAAAATAACCTCAAAAAGCTGGACAATTGATAAGTAAAGTAAAAATATTCAGCATAACCTCAAACTAACGACCATGCCTTAAAATACTATGTTTCAATAACCTCAAAAACCTTTTCATTACTTAAAAATTCTTTCCAGCAAAACTTTCGAACCGATTCATACAATGCAACATAACTTTCGATTGTCCCTTCCACTTCTTGTTAATTATGACACGACAAAGTTCATCGATAACTAGTCAATTTATAGGAAAAGGCTGCAAAAAAGTGAATCTTTCAGCAACTATGTTGCCGACTAACTACAAGATCTATCACAATAAGTGTCTACTTGAAACAACGAGAAAAAAAAGTTCATAAAATTGAAGTGAACTCAGATGATGTATAAACAGTGAATGAAGAAGGGGACGGAGAAGTGGAATGCGATTATGCAAAGAGATGGGAATGGGTCGAATGTCGAGTTATAAATGTATGACATGTACAAGATGATAAAAATCAGTTGTCAATCGAACTGAAACTGAAATCGACTTTCTCGTTCTTTAAATCGCTTTCAAAACGTAAGCTTAAGAATTCAATAAACTTCTTACGAAAGCGGCAGATTGTCACTAGGCGCTTGAAGCATGACATGTTTGAGAAAGTTCACATGTTTGTAGCCGAACAGCCATTAGCGCTTATTTTTTGCGCTTGCACAATAATTGAGTTTTGATGTTTTTGACTCGATAGTGAAATGACATATCGTTTAATTGAATTTTTTCTTTCTCTTTCCAGGTAATCTAATATTTTTCTCCGACATATTAAGCGATATATTGTTGTTCATGTCCGATGAAGAAAAAATCCGTCGAACGCCGGGCGCTTTCACTTTCGTCTTGCGATTCAATTTGTAGCCAATAAATCGCAATTAGATGTGAAAAAGGCAGAAAATTGTTTTCTGTTGAGATTCTGTGAGATTGCTATAAGTGATGTAAGTAATTAATCAAATGCCAGGAGTTGTCCTCGTGCAGGTGAAGCCAGTCAAGTTAATAGACGGAAAATTTATTGAATGTGTAAATAATGTTTTGTCGCGAAACTTTAAATCAATGACACAACGTGGTGAACAAATTATTCCGTGATTTATGCTTCACGTAGATGCGGAAATGTTCACAAGCTGTCAGAAACAATTTTCGTCGTTATTTTGTGGTTAAGTTGAGAGTTTAGTCACTAATAACATGATTATTTTTTGGATACTTGAAAGTTGTTTTTCAAAGGTTGATATCAAAGATCAACTAGTAATCTTACAAAAAACATTGACCTTGCAACGCGTCACATTTTTGACAAATCCACCCAACTTAACTTGATTTGAACCGTCCTTCTTTGTAGCAGTTAAAGTTGAAGTGGTTGACCCGATGGCATTACGCAACACTTAATTTCATTCAATTTTTCACGAAAAACTTGCTAAGATAATCTCTTGAAAACCTCCCGAGAAAGCGAAAACTTAAGTGGGCGAGTCAGAAAACATTTATATAATTTTGCATAATTTATCAGTGACCGTTTTTTCCTTTAAATTATCCACAATTAAGCAAATGTTCAACTCACCAAGATACTTCCCTGAAAAAAATATTTGATTGCAAGTATCGGCATTTGATACATAATTTGAAAAATGTATGTGAGATAAGGCAATAAATATGTATTATTTAAGAAAACATGATTTCCAATAATTAGTCTTGCAACTAAGCTGAAGTCATGCAAAAGACTTTGAAGAAGACAACTCAAAGCAAAGAATGAAAGAAAAAAACTATAACTGCACAAAAATCTTTTCCCTTTCTTCACCCATGTCCGTTACAGGCAAATTAAATTATTTTATTTTATTTTATTATAACCATTATTATCGAGTGAAATTGCAATAATTGAATAATTGTAGAGTTTTGTGAGGTTTAAGAAGAGAGAAACAGAAAAATTCGAGGCAAAAATCTTTTGGTTGCTTAACGATCAGCTGGAGCAACAACATTTTTTGAAGGAAAATTATTCCAATGCATCTCTAGACTGCCTAAGATGATACCAATAATTACGTTTACTGATTAGCTGAGAATTTATTTCGAGCTTTAGACCATATTTTCAATAAAACTACCAGCTGAAGAAGCTATCAGAACTGATAAAATGACTGGAACTTGAGAGAAATGAATTCGAACGTAGTTTTAAGAATTGTACGAGAAATTTTTGAGAGGGCCACTCTTTTAACTGACAAGCGCAATTTGAATTAAAGTCGCTCCACTTTTTGTCGCACGGAGAGCGACTTTGATGGCAAAGCGATCAGTGACCCGGCGCCGATCATCACAAAAAGTTCTAACTATGGAAATAATCAGCTTTCAATTCATGTTTATTCGGTTTCGTTTGTTAACATTTTCTTCGCGTATTTTGTGACGAGGCCGTGCGCCATATACCAGAGGACTGTCATAAATTCGCAAAACCGATGAGATAGAGTGGTCCTTTTAAAATTTTCTCATCCAATTCTAACTTCAAAGTTATAAAAATACTTAAGAACAATCGCGGTATTGAAACTTTAGAAATCACCATACATAACCACAAAAACTGTACAAAAATCCTAAAAACTACAATTCAACGACGTCACACCCAAACACAGCCCTTTCCAAACCAAAAAGTATCTTGTCAAGATTCTTTCACTGCGCCTAGGCATCACCAGATCAAATTATAAAATTTTCCTGTATTAGAAAACAGCGGGAAGTCGCAGCCATGAGCTTCTACAGCTTCTACATCTTGTCAGGCGTTCTTGCTTTGTGTTTAGCGAACGAGAAGGAAAAAACCCACAGGCACAGAAAACGTCAAAGCTGGAGAAAAATTGTTCGTGCGCAAAAAATAATCTTGAAAATGAACCCCGTGACAATTGCTTAATTTAACACTGCAAGATATACCGAGATTTGTCATATGCCTGGTTGTGCACACTGTAGTGCCATGCTGTCAGGCTTGAGAAACGTGCAGCATAGAAAAATTTAATTATTTTAATTTTTCAGTCTCTCGGCATGCTTGAAACGTCCGAGTCTTAAGCTGCAAAACCTCTTTGAGACTTTAGCGACAAATTGTTTTGCATTTTACTGCTCATTCGGCGGGTGATGACAAATAAAAGCATGAATAACGAAATAATTCATTATTGCTGGGAAATATTGCTGGCGAAACATAAAAGGTTTCCTTGATGTTCAATTTCATGACTGTTTATGCATACACATGCGTGACATGCCCAGTGACTCCGCAAAGCCTTTCCCATACGGATTTGTTTCTTTCATTCTGCGTTTTTCGCTAGCGTCTTGTAAATCATTGCTATCTTCATTATTGATACAATTATTTCAAGTCATTGTTTAATTGAAAATCATTTTTCACTGTCCGAAAGGTTGTGTGTGCAATCGAAGAGCCTTTCGCTTTGCTGTTTTGAACTCAGATCGTAATTTATAATAAAAGTAATGGCTTTGTTAGGAGGTTATGTAACAGCTGAAGTTTTCGAGGCTGTTTTAAGGTTATGTTTCATGCTTAAAAATTTAAGTTTGACTAGTTACAAAAGCTTCATTACTTGAATGATCAATTTCAGCATGTAAATTGAAAACACAAAAAGCTAAAACAATCTCGTGGCATCATTTTCACAATCTCCCCAACAGCATCTCTTGCGCAATATCAAAATGCGAAGCTTTCCAAGGGGATTAGGATGATTCATAATATACTTCTTTCATGGAAATCAGCAATTTCCTCTCGTCGATTATGGCACTTCGATTGAAAACGAAAACAAATTCATCAAGAGTAATTTAAATTGTTGCAAGCGCTGAAATTGATGGGTTCTGGTAGCTCGAGGTCTGATTCAGTTTTTTTTCGAGTTCTTTGACTATGCGGCGAGTTCCGCGATTTACAGTTAGTTTCGATTTGAATGCGCGTTTTTGTGCCTATTCAGCATTTTTTAGCCATTTTTCACTTAGCCGCAATTTAGCTTTCAAGCTTTTGTTTTGCATTATAAATTACTCAATGAAAATAATTAAATTATAATAAATGACTCAATTTCTCCCGCTCTTGCTCAAAGGGTAATTTATCTAATTCATTAATCTTCGGAGTGAGCTCGGTTTGCTTTCTTGCTAAAGCAGGCGTAGAATCGTATCAAATTTAGATGTTTATCGCCTAGTTCTCTCGTCGCATGTTTTGAGAACACATATTTTCGTCGTTGCCGCTTGTTTTTGACATTTTCTAACGAGAAAAATTGCTTTGGCGTTGGCACTTGTTAGTAATGGAAGAGTTTAGGAGTGACGTGAAGGCTTCAGTATAAAAGCTGTTAAAATTGATTTGGAAATTAAACTTGCTGCTTTTACCTTTCTTGAGAAAATTAACGGACTTTTTCAAATGAAAAGGGTGTTCAGTTACGTTTTTTAGCGCACTTGCATGTTTTTAGGCAAAACCGTAACTGTAAGATAGACCAAACTATAACTTTTTCAGTGCCATCTGTAATCATAATTACTGTTTTAGCTTACCATAGCTACAAATTGACCCTAGAACCTCTATCACTGTCTTAGAAGTGGGCTTTAAACCTCATCAGCATATCCAAAAACAAAATTCTTCGAAGTTTCTCTGACTGACTCCATCAGACAGCGTTTAACTTCTCTTTTTCCCTCGCACCCAATTGTTTCGTCGGCCATAATCTCCAATTAATTAGCATAATACTCTGCCATCTTCTAATTCCCATTCTTTTGTCCGATTTTCCATTTCACGCAATACAACAACGAAAGCAACTCTCTCGAGTAATGTGGCTTGATAAATTGTTTGAATTCACAACAGGAGACTTCCCCCAGTTGACGCTTTTCTTCTTGCGTTTGTTCTTCATGCTTCTTAAATTAAGACGAGAAGAAATATTAACGTTCTCGCGGGCAGATTGCACTCAGCCCTGAGACTCGCTCACAAAATCACTCGGAAACATCTTCTTTTGGAGAAAGAACTGGTTTCTCGTTCGATTGAAGGCGATCGGAGAATTAATAAAAATATGAATTCGATTAGCTTAACACTTGAAATAAATTCTGTCGGTGCTTCGCGCTGGTGCTTGTGTCTGTCTTAATCCTTAATTACGTCACTTCTTGATACTCATGATTAGCTTGATCAAGATAAATTACGGATGCGCTGTGAAATATCCTTTGATAATTCACTGCACTTCTTGGCCGTGGAACTTGCACAGGCTTGAAGGCTTTAAATTCTTCAAGCTGAAGTCATTTATGCGCACTTTCGTGCAAAATAAAATTTTACCAAATTAAATCACATTTCCACCTCTCCACTTTTGCCGCTGATTGAGAACGGAGAAAAAAGTTTGCAATAAATTCAGTCGCGTTTATAAATTTATGGAGATAAAAGTAGATGTAAGGGCGTAGAAAATCTCCCGACGCAAGCTTTAGCAACGGTAGCGGAAGCTGAACAAGCGCTGGCAAAGTCAGATGCTCGATTTTGTGAACAAGAAGAAAAACGCGCCTTTGAGAGTAAAAAACTGGCAAAGCGCAAAAAAGTGTTCGATTGGAACGTTCAAATATTTGCGAATGTTGGCACTGCATGGGACGTGATTTATAGTTGCCGAACAGAAGCTAGAAAGCAGAAATAGTTGCAAACAATAAATTTCGCTTCACTCATGTTTTGTTTTCCACTAATTCATTCATTTTGACACCACTCGCTGGTCGCGGTTTCACCGAAGCCAAAAATTCTCAGGAAAAATGCTTTTCGTTATAAAAATGCGGCGATTGTGATCGCAATTCAGCTTTTAAACCGGCTATTTTCAAGAAATTATCTGATAACATCTCGGCTAACGAAGAATCTAATGTTTTCTCACTGTTTCTTGGTGCACGGCCGGCCAGCGGCGTTCCCGCACCCGACCAGCAACTTCAAGTAGACGTTTTTCGTGTTTTCTGATGAATCACA
The DNA here is from genome assembly GCA_000775305.1 of Belgica antarctica. Lineage (NCBI taxonomy): Eukaryota > Metazoa > Arthropoda > Insecta > Diptera > Chironomidae > Belgica > Belgica antarctica. Next base: position 106,259 of record JPYR01000155.1, read on the forward strand.
ACAAACATTCGTTAAATTATGTAATCAATATAACAATAACATTGATTGTATTCATCAAGAGTGAAGCTTAATTCTCGTAGGATTTTTCTTTTCAATCCGAACCGATTGAAGTTCTTGTGTAGACGAAGAAACTTCCTTCTCAAGTGGATAAAAAAATATTTCTCCGCTTTGTGTACTTGCAGAGACCGGGCTGGATGAAGACAAACATCATTATTTCTCTCGAAATTCAATTGAAATTGTTTGTGCGATTTAAAAACGTGCGGGTTTGCTGAAGGACAAAAAGCAGAACTCTTTGGGGCTTGTGCGGTCATTGCGTGACATTCTTAACCCTTGAAACTTTTGTCAAGTTTATCATTAAAAACTTTCAATCACAAAAAGAAGCTTCCGAATCAAGTGACATTTCTTTCAACTGTCCCACTTTTCAGCGTTTTTCTCAATCGCTTTTCAATCTCTTGTGATATTCAAGAATTTACCAAAGTGTTCTAATCTCGGAGCCATTCGTAACCTTTGTTGTTAATGATGGTTAGGGAAAAGATGGTGAAGAGAAGATTGAGAGAATAAAAGAAACTCTTGAAATCACTAGCTGAACTCAGTATGGATAATTTTTAATAATGGTTTCCGAAACGAAATTAAACAATAACAAAAAGTTTTTTTCTGGTTTTTCTTCCCTTCACGGACCTGGAATAATCAAATCAGTTGTTTTTCGTGCCAGAATGTATCATTAGATGAAAGTTTGATCATTGAGACGATTCCCAGTGTACAACTAGAACACAATTAAATCAATTCATTTCAATCACAATGACTTTCGAGGCAAATTTCGTGGTGAAATGCGAAAGAAATTCTTTAGAAGTCGTGCAGACGTTAAATAAAAAAAAAATAACCGGTTTGAAGTCTTATTCCAGGATTTTTCTCAATGAACCGGGTAAAATTGTTCACTCAAAGTGTCATTGTCGAATGTTTGACTTCAATCAATTTTGAAATAGTTCAGAATCTACGTTTGACGAATAAATCGGCTGAATGTTGAACTTTTATACTTCAAATTGGTAAAATTTGTCACACAAGCGACTTGTCATCACTTCCAGTCGAACGTAAAAATTAAAACCCTTGCAATCTAATTTCTCGTAAATTTGCCAAGGAATTTTCCAATCAACTGCAATTAGCCACGCTAATTCGAGATGGAGTTCTGCGTTCGTAAAAATGCACTCACCACTCTTGTCGATAACGTTGGGAGTGATTTTCCCTTTCAATACCTCGATGCCGAAATCCGTCTAAAAGGAATGACTTTGAACAAGTGGTCTTAGGCCGTGAAAGAAGATCTTGACGAAAGGTGATGAAGAAACATTTACGCCAAAAGTCAATTTCACAATCAGTTGATCCGATCAGTGAGAATAAGTTTGGTGTTTGTTTCCATCTCGAATGCCCGGGTAGAACTTTTATTGCTGTTTCGCGCTGATGACATCGACATAAATTGTCTGGAAACCGGATTACCGCAGGGAACATCAGCACAGAAGAATTTACCTCGCGAAAGAAATTATCGTTAGCAGCGTTTTCTCTCAAAAGTGAAGAAAAAATCTTAAAACTCATTCCGGAGAGAAGGTGTGCCATTAACAGCCAAACAACTTAATAAAAATTCTTTTGTGATTTTTCTCATGAAATATTTGCTTTTGGTCTTAAGCAAGCGGGTAGGCAAACGTCGAGAGAAATATTGAAAGGTTTGATGCAAGTTGATATGCAATTATCCAACTGAATCATAAACATGGCATTAAGCAAAACAGACAAATTAAACGTTTGAACAGTAATGTGTGCGTGATGTCGTTGCTACAAACAAACAAACAAACAGATGAAGAAACCTACGTTTAATTTGATTCTTCTCGGTGCTGGGGGAAGAAAAAAGGAAAAAGATGCATCGGAAATGATAGTTGGTGGATCTGACACCATCTACAACAAGTCGAGACACAAATTTAGAAGCTTTTTGTTGAAAACTTTGTCATTTATTAAAACTTTCTTGAAGTTTTCTTATCTGGTTCGATCATAATTGAATTGATCTAATCTTCTTCTTAAATTTGCGTTCGGATTGATCTAATCAAGAACTTCTTGATTTTGTGGCCAAAATCGTATAATCTTGTATATCAAACCATTATAATACGTATGAAGTCTAATCCAGCACTTTAAACTCAAAATTTCTGTAAACCTAACCACAGAACTTGTGCTAGTTCCATTTGGCTTTGATAGACCCAACAATTGGACAATTTTAACAAAAACACTTCACCGTAACAGCCGTAAAAGAATATCAAGATATACACACATCAAATGACAAGCAAGAGAGTGCGAAGGAGATGGTGAGTGAGAGAATGGAAAGCAATAAAAAGAACTCGAACCAAAGTCTTCGAAGATAATAAAAAAATTAACATAAAGAGACGACGTTCTTAGGAAGACTTCTTCACGTGAAGCACGGGCAGAAAACGGAGAAGAAATTTATGTTTATTTTAATGAACCCGAAAAATGCATTTTGAGTTGTTTCTTCACACATATACATACGCAATTAAGCAGCCAGCCGATGATGTTAAATTTTTCTTCATCATCGTCAGCATCGTTCGATCTCCGAGAACTGGAGCTTTACTCATTTGTTATGATCATTCATGGGAAATTAACTCCGAAAATGCATGCTTCGGACCGAGTGAATAAAAGGCGAATGCTAGACGAGATTAACTTCTGGTTCCAACAGCGATTCTAAATCTTAAAATCTCAATTTCACAACAATAACATGTTAAATAGCAAAAAACCGCCAGCGAAACTATGTACCGTGTAGTTATAAAACGACGTGGTGGACAAGAAGAAGCAAAATAAGTTTTGTAAACGACTTCTGGTGTTACGATCGCCTTTATTCCTTCCCTTTTACACACATCACACTAAGAACTTAATTCCTTCTTTTTCTTTTCCGTCCAGCGATTCTCCTTCAAACTTCATTACATTGAATTTATAATTTTTCTTTATTTTTCATTAAATATGCTTGTATACAAGACCCATTTTAAAATAATAACAACAACAAGACTGTAGAAGCAAGCGGAGAGATTGTTTTTGGATTTTATATTCTGTTTTCATGCAAAGCGACACCAGGAAGCTTGACGTAAAGGGGGAATACTTCAGAAGAATTTCTAAGTTCATGACAGCTTGCTGATGTGAAAATACAAAACTTTTTATTTTGCTAACTAAGTTCATAAATTTTGAACATTCAAAACTTTTTCAATATTTAAATTCAGCTTGTGTCCATCAGTGTGCATCCCTTGCATCATTTTTCATGAACTGATGATTTTTTTTCTTTTTGTTGAATTCCTGATGCTGCCCTAACAATTGGCAGCAATGGGAAGGAAGAAAGGCCGAGAATGGAGAAGGCGGACTCAATCATACTCATTGGACAAATTTGTCTCATTTCAACGCATGCCGAGCAGCTTTTCTGATCGCATTTTTCACGGAAGCTTCGATGCAGCGCATGAGAATTATGATGCGCGTACATTTGGCGGGTTAAAGATTGTGTTTTGATCTCGAGCAGCGAAAGAAGGCTGGAAATTAATCAATGAGACTTCTGTTCCGTCGATAGTGGAAGCCGGAAAACGAGATTTGCCTTTGCGCGCATCTCGGATAATATTTATTAAAGATCAATTCATGATTTTCTCTTCGCCATCCTTTCTGTTTGCTCGTTCAAACCATACTTTTATTGATTATCGATCAATTAGTGTGCGAACAACTTGATGATTGCCTTT
>JPYR01000155.1:110051-134544 GCA_000775305.1 Belgica antarctica
CGTTGTTCATTGACCGATATTTTAGCTTAACACATCGCCGATCTAATGATCGTGGATGTAAAGTTAATGTTATGGCGGCGAATATTCGGCGTCGCAGTCATTTCTTAATAACCTGACCGATTTCAATCAACACATGCTATTTATTTTGTTGTTTTTACGGTCTTCGGGTCGTTAATTAATAAAAATTTGAAGGAAGTGGAAGCGTTGCCTGATTAAGGTCGACAAGTGAATATGGAACGCTATGAATTCTCTTTCTCTCGGTCAAATTGCCAAAAAATGGAAAGCCATTCCAACTGATCGCGCGCAAAACACGTCGAAAATAAACATTTTAATTACCTGGAATAATAAAAAGAAATCAAAAGTGTGAATTAATGTTCGCCTTTGATGAGATTTCTGTTGTAGAATTTATGATTCATTCGAACGCCAAGAAAGTGTTGCATCGCAATACATCTTTAAGCATCGTAAACATTTGAAAGATTAAGCTTAATTAGTCTTGATTCAAGCAGAAGACGAAGAAAAGTGTTTCCCAGAAGTAATTCACAAATTGAGATTGAAATACGCGAAAACGATGTTGAAGACTTGTTGAATTGGGCGATTTTTACTTTCATAATAAATTTATTGGGGGATTTGTTTGTAAAGAAGGTCAGAGATTCCAGGAGTTCAGTTTTACAACATTGATTAATAATTCAATTTGAAATATTTGAACTGCTTCGTGCAGTTTCAACAAGTTGCAAGGCAATTGCAATACGATTTAACTTGCAACAAGTTTCTGAAGTTACATTTTAACCGAATAATTCCCAAATAATTGAAATAATTTTTTAACCCGAATTAATTTTAATTCTCTAAATGCCATGTTTCGGTTAAGCTTAAGGCTGAGAAAGTTATTCATTCCAGCTTCAGTTTATATAAAAAATTAATTACAGTTCAATCTCAACAAGCAAATTTCATGAAGAGATTTAAGTCGCAGATCGTAAATTCATCAATTTCTCGTCGTTTAAAGGAAAAAAAAATCCAAAGTTTAAATATTTTTTGACTTTTTCTTTCATTCAAAAGTCGAAAAATTCATTTTCGGTGTTAAAATAAACGTCGGGAACAATAAAAATACAATTTCATAGCACTTAAATATGCTAATTTTTCGTCACGCAGTTTTAAGTCGAATAAATATCGGTGAAAGCATCGTCAAAGATTCTAAGCATGAACGAAACTGTGCTGCCGCTTTGTAAGATAGCGGAGTCGATCGCGATCATTCTGAAATGCATTTCATTATCATCCAAAAAGTTCACTTTTTCTGGTGCTGGTGAATAAATTAAGCGTCTCGAGTCTTCGTTATGCAAATGATTAATTTTTTAAGTACCCAAACCTGTTCGTGGTAACATTTCTTGCCTGCTGTATCTTGTCAAGTGAAAAGGAATTTCTTGAATATGACTGATAATGGAATCTCTCGTCGACTATGCCCCTTCTGGGTGATTTTCACGGAATGGAACGGAGAAAAAACGTCTCTCGACATGAAATAGAACATGTTTTAATGCTTATAAAAACCATCTCGATGTAACCTGTTGCAATATTGTCGTGACTGATTCAATCATGCCCACCAGCATTCATTCTCTCTCCGCATTCCTTTGTTACTTTGCTGCCTTTCTTCAACGATCAACTATTTTAGATCTTTTTATTATTTAATTTTTGCGATAAAATCTCGCTAGGCAAACATATTTTGAATAAAAGAAGGCAAAAGGAGAAAAATATTTCCGAGATTGAGCTCTCGGTTAAAGTACTTTGGGAGCCATGTGCAGATTACCGAGTTTACCGTTTGATAAATGACGCCAACCAATGCCAGAAAAACTTCTTGCAATGAGAAAAACCGAAAACGACATCAGCTTGTGGGGCTTTTTTCGATGGATGAAAGTTTTAGTGGGTAAATTGTATTTATTACAAGAAATCTTAGTCAATGGAACATCCTGGAAAATGGAACAAAGTCATTAAACAGCATATAGTGTGAAATTTAAAGTTAGTCTAGTTCTATTTGACACCAATACTTAAACCTGCTTGCAATACTTCCCAACTTGCCCTTTGCTTTTTCGCTAAAAAGTCTTTGGTTTTGAATTGAGCGGAGATTTATGGAGATATTGTATTTTTAATGTGGAGTAGTGGAAGGGAAGAAAAAAATCCGAGAAAGAATTGTAAAAAGCGAGTAAACGAGAATTGTTTGAGATAAAATAATTTAGTTGCGGTTTTTTGGAGTAACAATTTTCACTTTTCGCAGCATCATTGTTACAATAACATTTTGTGTGTTGTTATCTCGTTAGCAAAAAGCTTTGCGGAGGTATTCGACATGAAAACGATCGCATGAGAAAGCCATAAAAATAGAGAAAACTTTAAGTTCAGCTCTCGACAATAGTGGGTCCGACAAAAACGATTTGAAATTGATTCAAATCGTGGTCACTTAGATTGTAATCATGAAAAGAAGTTTTGAGATGATGAATTCGATCACCCGACGTGTCTTGTGTTCGACCACATGTTTCAAACCATTCCCGTGAACCTTACCGTCAAAATCTCCGTTTCCAATAAAAATTCCGGTCGTAAAACGAAGTCCCAAACAGACTTTAAATACTTCTCAATAATGATGCGAGGCGTCCGAAAATATTTGCTGCGAACGATAAGATCGAGTATAAATTTGAATAAAGACATAAAAGTCATCCGGGGATGAGAGGCGCACGAGAAATAACAATTTCTTCCCATCGCTGTTATGTTTGTGCATTCGAAAGAACAGATCGAGAGCATCAGAATTACATTTTACGATTGGCAGAATTATATCCATAATTTTATTGTTCTTGAGTTTTTGTCTTTCCCCGTTTATTAATGGATTTATCCAAATTGCATTCTCATTCTAACAGCTAATAATTTTCACTCGCTTTACGATTGACAGCGGCAAGAAGGCACTGAAAAAGCATTGACATCGTGAGCGGGAAGTTTTTGGGATAAATAATCCAAGGAGAAGGGGCGTGCAAGTAAGGTGCGAATGGTTTTGAGGTTATTTTTTTTTGAGAGTATTGCAGCGGTTAAGAAGTTAAACTGAAGGCTTGAAGAATACAAATCATGTTACAAAGTTCTAGTTAAAAGTTCTCAAGCATAGTCCAAGTTCGCTAAAACAGTTTCACGTAACTTTTATCCACTCCAACCCAATAATATTCCTTTCTCGTTACTCGAACTTAATTCTTTGCTGTATTTTTATAATAATATTTACGATCTTTTCTTGCATATCCACCAAGAAACTCGTTAAACGGTGTTCGGTGTTCGTGAAAGAGAAGCAACAGAGTCTTAAATGTCATTCAAACTTTGCACATAAAAAGACATTTTAATTGGAATATGATTTTTCAGTTTCTTTTCATCGATGGTCTAACGTTTCATTTGTAAATTGAAATAGTTCTAATTAAGACGTTTCTTCTATTAATTAGCCAATAAAGAGTTAAAATAGTGGCGAGCGCCTTTGGTGGTGCCAAATGGCCGGCAACAACTCTCAAAGAAACCAATTTGGAGTCAAATGTTTCTTAAACAACCGTTGACAAACTTTTTATGGATCTCGCCCGAAAAGCGCTTGAATTTCCTTTCTCTAACTGTTTGCTAACCCGGGGACGCTGTATTCGTTAAATGTGGCCATAAATTACACCATGCCGACTATTTTTATAAAATTACCTACAATAAATATTTATTTTGATCGTTTAATAAATATATTCTCGCTTTAATGCTGCATTCTCAAAATTTAAATGATGCAAGAATAATTTTTATCACCGTTTTCGATTCTATAAAATATCGACGTCGATTCCGAGAATTCTCATGGTGGCAAAGAACAGATCCAAACAAACAAATTGAACCTCACCTTTCGGCTTAACTTCTGGTTGAAGAAACTTAATGAGACAAATTAAATCACATTTCAAGTCGTCGTAAACATTGTATTCCAACAACTCATTAATCTTTAACGACGACGACTCACTTTCCTAACATAATTAGTCGTTTAAATTAGAAACATTTCTTAATAAATTCAATTACAAGTGGCGCAGAAACTCTCCTAAACTAAAAGCCTTTGAGATTGAACGGTGTCTCTTAGAGGTGAATTAATTAAAGTATTATTACACGTCTTAATTTAATTCATCAAATCCCTTCAAGCATCAGATTAAATACACTAAATTAAGTTTACGCGAAGATGTTCAAGAAGGAAATTGTTGTGATGGGAAGGTTAGAAGGTTTAAGAAGCGTTTGAACTCGAATAAATTTCAGTTCGGTTGCAAGGTCTTAAAAACTAATTTAAACGTAATTTCATGTCTTCAATCCCGGTGCAAATCCTTCCAATTCCCATCAAAGCTAATTTCTATCTTGTTCATGATCAACAAACATTCACTGCCAAAACTTATTTCCAATTGCATGAAAGTTCACGTTCTAAACTCTCTGTCATCATCAACTGTTATTCTTTCAGCGTTTTCATATCCACATCTCATGCCTTAATCTTAAACTCCAAGCCACAGAAAATTTCTTCTCTTCCATCATCATCTATTCTCGTAAAATCCGAAAGAAATCTTTTGAAATTACTAACGGTACCTAAACACATACAAAGGAGAAAGAGTGGCGAGAAAGCAAAACATGACTAATAGAATGCTTTGACTTATGTTTTCGTAAATCTAATCTTGAACTTGAAAACGAATGCCAAGCACTCAGTCAAATACCTAAATGAAATGCCTCAATAAAACTAGGTAATGTGGCTAAACCGTGCATAAAATGATTGATCACGGGGAGTAGAGGTATCATAATCAGCCGCCTTTAGACTATAAACGACTAGTTTCACTTGGTGGCGCAAGTTCACCGCTGCACCGATGTAAAATATTCTCGAAACACAAGCATTGATTTGATTTCGCTGACCGACAAGTGAATGCATTTTTCGTTTAAATAAACTTCGCATCGACTTTAAATTGGCTCGGATATGCAAGTCGCTGTGCATATCTGAAGACAAATTGTTCCTTTTCACGGCCAGTATCAATGATAAATGTACCAAACAAGGAATTCTACGTAAATTTCCATGTTTTTAGATGTCTCGTGATAATTTATGAAAGGAATTAATATTTTCCTGCTGGCTTGTTTCTTACAAGACTTTATGTCGTGAAATGTGCTTCTTAATTTCGTGTCAGCCTTCTAAATTTCTAAGGATGACGTCAATCATGTACAGAACCTTCTAAAAAGCATAAAAAATGCATCTCAAAGCCTTGGACTCCAAAAACAGGAATAATAAACGGGTTACTAATAACTTTTTGACATTTTAACATGATAAATCATGAACTAAAGTCCACAAACAACATCCAGAAGTTAGAAACGTCGGTTGGTTTTTTGGGACTTCCAATTTGTTGTTCCTAGCCTCATATTTCAATTTTCAGTTGGCTGCTTGTCTATCGCTTCGTTTTTTATCTCTTACTTTCGACTTCGTTGTTATTTTGTTTTAAAACCCCGAAAATAAGCCTTGGACTGTTGAGACAGCACAACAAAAAGTCGAATCAGCCGTGAAAGCAGAAAGAAAAGGGCCAAAAGTTCTCGTGTTTTGCTCCGTTTCTTCTCTTTTTATGATAAAAATATTTATCTGGTTTAATATCCCGCTGCTTTTTTCAAATTCCCTCGAAAAAAATGAGTCGAGAAACAGAATGTTTAAAGCCTTCCTTGATCAAAGAAGAACGTTGGTCGAGTTTGACATGCTGAAGAAGCACACCTGAGCGCAAATTGTGTGCATGAATCATAAAAATATTCACAACAAAGTGTCTTACAAAGAATCTCCAGTGTTTGTAGCTCCTAGAGCAGTGTTCGGGGGCTTAAGATTAATTAATTTCATTAATTACGATTGCCTAGAATTGTAAATTCGGAGCAAGAATCTTAAGACTGATTGATTGATTGAGTTCGGGATATTTTCTTTCATTTAATTTTTCTCTTCCTTCGGCTTTATTTGTTTTCGAATCTTTTCCATACACTCGGTTTCTTTCTCCTGCGAGTGAATAATTATGGCCGATGCAAATTGCTAGGCGGTTTGATGGAAGCGTTTAGAAAAGTAGCTGAAACATGTACATGTCTTCATCGGCATCTCGTTCTGCGGAAAAAAGGAAAAGAAATGAAGAAGAAAAAGCTTTTTGCAAGGTTGGCAAAATTTTCATGTAGTTCTACGACAAAAATGTGCTAATCTCAATCTCAGAAATTACACATGGCGGAGACACTTCGCTCCACTCTTTCTCCTTTCACATAAAAATGAAATAAAATGGCAGCATTTCTAATAATCGCGCGCTTGAAAATCGACGAAGGAAAATTATGCTTTAATTTACATATTACAGTTCAGTTGTACATATTTATATACACTTGCAAGATGGGGGGAAGTTTGGAGGTTAAATCTATTGATTTTAATGTTTTGTATGATTTGAGGTTATGTTTTGGTTGTTTATTTGTAAAACGGTAATTAAACACTCGATATGAAGTGATAGGAAGCGTTTTCAGCCGAGTCTATAGTTTCACATTGTATCTGTACTGTTCACAAGAAAATAGATAACCTCAAACATGAATTCAGTCATTTCAATTACTTCACAAAGTCAACTTCACTTTTGAATCGCAACCACAGACTCAGGTAATCGATAATACAATCTCAATCAAAATCAATAATTTATCACTGACCAGTCAAGTTCAAATTATTTCCACTAGCCCCAAAGTTCATTCATCCACAAACCTAACCTAGAACGTCAGTTCCCATGCATGACCAGTCACATTTTGTCTCAAAACTATCCGACAGTCCCTTCAATGTCTGCAAACTCTTTATTTTCTTCCTCACATTGTGATTCTGCTGCTTTTTCTCCATCTGAGAGACTTGCGTGTTGTCTCCCGTGGATCGGAAGAACATTGAAGAATGCAGATTGTTTCATAAAATTAATAATAAAAATTAAGGTTTAGCGCAAAATACTTCACATATGCATATCTACGAGGGAAAAAGCCGGAGACGGTTTTTGGCATGACTGGCCCGAACCAAAAGTGCTACTTTGGTGCAATGCATCTGGTCAATTAATTTACCTCGAATCGAACGCGAAAACAAACGAAAAATTGTCGATAAGGAAGACGGAATTATTCCCCGCAATCAATTATTCACGAATCAAAAATATAAAATAAACGAAAATAAAAATATGAAAGCAGCGAACGGAAAGAAGAATGATCAAACATGGGGGAGACCGTAAAGCGCAATCAATGATTTTGTTTCTCATTTGTTTGCATGTCAATGCTGCTTTATCACTGCTTGAAAGGCGAACGCTTGGCTGTAAAACTGCAAATGAATTGAAATTCCTTCTAATTTTGTATGTAATTGTTGGCAATCTTGTACGTGCTTGTGAATAACGACACATGATGCACGCAATGTGGGATTATTTTGTGAGTGATGTTAACTGGTTTTAGAAATTTTATTATTTTGAGCGGATTTTCAGATTACAAGCTTGTGGATATAAAACTTGTTCAGTTTCATCTTCCGTCATTTAACATCGCCCCACAAAATGCTGTTGACACCACACACTTGAACTGCTGCTGCATTTAGTCACTTTTAAACGCCGTTAACACGAATCCAACAATTTAGTGAAAATCCCGTTCAAATGCGAGGTCAAAATTTGAATCTTCTGCATGACCTACAAAGCTGTGAACCCGAACTTAATCCCTTAATGGTGCGATCAGTGAAATCTTCAAAGACTCTTGAACAGACAACCATAAAAACAATTTATTTAGTAAACAATTCCTGTTTAATTTAAATCATTTGTTTTATTCAAATTTTCTCACTTTCTGGCTTTATTTCTCGCCTTGGCATAATATCGCAATTTCTTGCTAGATTCTCGTGGAATTTTCCTACTTCTTTAAGCTGAGTCAAAGGCAGAAAATATTCAATAAGAAAAGAAACAAATAGAATATATTACTCATTATTTTAATCCCATTCGCAATTGTAGGAGATTTAAATATTTCATCTCACGATCTGAAGCAAAAACCAGCGAAGATTCTTCGTGCAAAAACATATTTAAATTCTTAATTTCGGGACGGTGCGAGGTTATGTCATAAATAGTTTGGAGTTTAGGTTTTCTCCATGGACATTCAGATTTTTAGGTTAAAATACTTCAACTTATAGTTTTTATCATGGAATTTTATAAACAAGTTAAATTTTAACAGTTTTCCATAATATAAAATATTTCTAACCTCAAAAACTTGCTCTTAACCTCATCAATGAGCTCTTTCCTTTCTCCAGCTGCCATTTTCATTTGGCACTTTGAAGTGTCATAAAAGAAGTCTTAGGGAGAAGCAAGAAACAACAAAAAACCACATAGCATCAATAAAAAACAGTGAATATTTGAATCAATTGGAATTTCGTAGCGTCGTCGTCTGTTGACAAAAACAGAATCGAAAAACCAACAAAAAATCATCTCAAGACAAATCATCAATAATTCCCGTAAAGGTGTGAATTTCGATTGGATTTGAGTTCTAGAAGAAAATCTCGTTTGAATATCATTTAAATTCTGCTCGTTTGTGTCGGTTTTGTGTTCAACGAGAATCAAGGGATTAAGAGAAATTCACAATATTGGTTTTAGCTGCTTCTTCTTTGTCTCTTCTTCCAACCTCGCGCCTATGTCTTCCAAATATCATATGACAATAAACTTGAACAGCTCAAAGGCAGAGTCAGAAACAAGACGTAAGCGATTCTTGTGAATAATCGGCGGCTAGATGTTTTTAGAAGTCTTCAAAATTGGAAAAAGGTGTGACTTTAATGTCTGATATCTATTCGAAGAGATTCATTTATTCAAAAGACGCATGGATTTCGGTTTTGAGAGTCACATTACCATAAATAAAATTAATCTAGAATGTTTGGATCATAAATCTCACGTTTTATTGTTGACCTTGTGGGAAATGAAGGCAAGAAAGAGAGCCAGTAATCGCTTTGTGATGGCTTCAATTTGTCAATATTTAAGCGACGCTTAAAGTCTCATTTATGCATCGCGATGCTGGGCACTGCCATCGATATTGATCATTATGATCGTCTTCTTGGAAGCCTAGAAATTGTGTCACAGGATATTGTGAAGATTCTAATAAAAATTTGTCAACATTTATTGAATTCCAATAAGAATATTGTCAGAATCCATGAATTCTAATAAGAAATTTGAGATTTATTTTGATCCTAAGAGCTTCTAATAAGAATGAAAGATGTTCCAATAAGATTTTTACAAATGGCAGTCTAATCTTATTAGAATTTAAAAACAAATACCAGTGATTTATGGTGTCACATCAAAAATATTCTAATTCTAATAAGAATGCAACCATTAATTTCCAACAGTGCTTGAATATTTCTTGTTAGAATCTTAGTGACTCAGACGAATGAACAGTATTCTTAGACAAATTAACACAAACATCATTTATGCACTTCTCCAGAGTCTGATTGCCAGCAATATTAATTTCAACTTAAAGAACCTATTTCCGTGAATGATTTACAGACTCATTTTAAGTTTCAAGTCTGTGTGTACAGCTGCAATAAATCTTAAAGGCCACTCTCGAGCAAAAATTGCAATTTATTTTGTAACTGAAAACGTCATCGCAGACTTCAATCTCTCGTCATCTTGCTTGCTGGATGCCATTCATTGAAGCTTTCGCAAATCTCGATCAAAGAAGGAACAGAATAAAGTTATTTAATTGTTGACATGTGTTTATATTTACACGTTTTGTTCTTCTCTCCGTCCTTTTATACACATGACATGAGATTCAACAACAATTAATTTTAAAGCGGTAGAAACAAAACAAATTTATGAATATTGATATAATCAGAAATTAAATTTGTTTACATTAAATGAATGCAGAAAGAGTTCTCAAGTTTCACAATGTAAGGTGGACGCTTGCAATCGACGCGGAGTGAGACATGTCAAAGCGAAGATATTTAAATTGAAAAGGAATTGAAACGAGAAATTCCAAACAATCAGCGATCAGACACACTACAGCCGTGGCCAATTTTTTTTTTTGTCAAATTTGATCTCCCTCGCTTGCTTCACCCGGTCATTAAGATGCAGTGGAAAAGAGGAGCAAGAACAATCACCTCACTGACGTTTTAATGTTTTTTGCAGCGACTGATCTCACAAGTTCTTCTTTCTGTTGGTTCTCGATGGCGAAACGAAATAATAAAGAATTGAAATTTATTTGCAACACTGTTGTCTTGACAGTGATTTCAATGCAATGCTGCTTCATTCAAGAGTGAAGGTGTCCCGTGGTGGGAGTATAGTTAACCCGTGACCAGAGAAAGCTGACAGTTTCTGGGAATTTCTAGAGTTTGCTGTCTTCAAAAGCTACGAAAATAGAAATTTCTAGTTGAAAGACTGTTTTGACATAGCAAACAACATGAACGGACACTTTGACTAGTCACAAAAACGTTTCTTCCCGGACAACAGTGCCTGCATTTACTTTATTTCTGTGTCAAATTCAGAAGAACACTCACGATTCATTGAAGATTTTCTTAAATTTAAAGAAATCACGTTCGCCTTACGTCTGCGAAGTTGAACAACAGGCATTGTGTCAAATTTATGTTAGCACGGATTGAAATCGTATCGCAAACACCAGTGACGCGAAATTTGGCTTTGATTTAAGATATAGTTCCGAGCAAGACGATTAAATGAACATTTCTTCTCTGTCTTCTTCTTCAGCCGTTTCGCAAAGCTGCTGAACGATAAATAATCATAAATTATTGGAACATTAAAATCTTTAATTGCAATTGTCTCTCTTCTGAGTGCACAGCCTTTTTCGGGATGTAGGAGAGCTGGAAAAAGGGGATTAAATGTCAAAAACTTTACGAGCGCATTTAAATAACGTCGAGACTCCAGTGAACGAGGTTATTAATAACTAGACGTTAAACAATGTTCATATTTCGTTGCACATCATGATTCAACGGTAAAATATGGAAAACCGTCGCTATAACATAACCTAATCCATTCTTTAGTATCGAAACACGATGCTGAAATGTCCACTGGCGTTAAACTCAGCTAAACACTGGGGTAGCTAGGCACATAACCTTAAAACTGGGATATTTGTAAGAATTTAGTGTTCTTTCATAGACAATTCATAGCAAAACAACGAACGTTACCTCAAATTTGATTGATTTCAAATGTTTCTAACAACTTAACCTAGAAAACCTATCAACTAGTCATCCCATAATGTATTCAAATGGATCCCAATAAAAGTGTCAGGCGCTTCAGAAAGCTGCGCACAAGAACACTCCAATCTCATGTTAAGCAGATTGCCGATCGCTTTCAGCCAAAATAAATTTATATGCTAAGCAGAAGGGGCGAGAGAACAGAAAATCGCACGGCCATATCTTATCTAGCAATAAAGCGTCAGATTGGCTTTGGCCCTCCAGCACTTTCCGATGAAGTTCCATGCTAGCAAAATTATATATGCAAGCTATGCAGGGCATCACTTAAAAATATGACGATGAAACGATGAAGCAACGGCTGCAATTACATCGAGGCACGCTAGTAACTCACAGAGAATCCTTGAACGCACGACTTAATGTTGGCTTGGATTTCAATCAACTGATTAGCAAGCTTTTCAAACGTTCATTTTTGGTTCGTGAGAGAAAATTACAAGTTTCCGTGTTTATTGTTCGTAAACAGCCGCAACTCCGGGTCAGAATGTCAATTTGATATTATTCGGGGAGATCGCACTGTAACAACACGAACACAAATTTGTACCGAGTTTCCGATTATAGATAGCGCCGTGTTTGAATAGAATTGTCCGTGAACCTAAAAGTCGATAGATCAATGCTGCTTTTGAAAGGTTTTTTTTGATTGCGTGCATTGTTTGCGATGTTGTCCATGATTGTGCGGTTTTTGTTTCGTATTTCAATATTCATGCTTCGATGCAGAATTGTGCGTCTGAAGTCTAGCTTGCGAAGACCTTCAGGCCGCGTTTAGTTGATATATGATACCACTTTCGGGTTCAACTTGCAATTAATTTAATGTGGGGTCAGTAAAATAATTAAATTTACGCGTGTTTTCAGTTAAATAATTGAGTTCGCCTCGAAAGATTTCAGCTCTGACTGCCTTTTGCGACTGCAAAGAAAAACAGAATTGTTGCTTATATCATTTAACAAGCAATAGATTGCTACTCGGTGATACCACAGCCCGCGTCTATTCCATTTTCTTCTTCTTGTGCGCTTTTGTAGGCCAAATAATTATTTTCTTCTTTTGTTCCTTTGTTGGGGATGATTTGAGTGTAATGTCATGTCATTTGTAGGGTTTTAAAACGCTTTCAATGGTTTTAAATGTGTTCTGACTGCAGTAACCAGTTCTAACCATAAAATTAATAGCTCAACTTACCATCGATCAACAACTCACAGTTTAGAAAGCTACAAAAGTCTGAAGTTAACGTTAATGTTCAGCTAAGTAGTAAAAACCTTACAAATTCTAACCATTCACTTCAAAGGCACTTCCAAGTTCTTTCCAAGACAAAACTTATACACATTAACTACTTTTAAGCAGAGGTTGAATTTAGACTTTAGACTTTAGGTATTTTTTGGCGTTTTCCAGCTATAGCTTTAGCTTTAGAGTTTTTTCAAGGACCAGCTTTAGCTTTAGAGTTTTGAAAAACTTCAACTATAGACTTTAGCTCTAGAGTGTGTCCGAAAAACTCTAAAGCAAACCCTAAAGTTAACAATTTTTTTCCCTCCAAAAATCTAAAAAAAGTCTAAATTCAACCTCTGCTTTTAAGGTCAACTATTCTAGTGTGTTGATAAACCATTCTATGGTGTGCAGCCAAAAATGTCGAGTGACTTTTTTCTTCAAGAAAGTCGCCTTGTGGGTAAAATAATCAAAAGGAACAAAAATATAAAAAATACCTGATCTGAATAAATAATAAAGCACAAAAAGTTTTTTCACATGACGTTCTGTTTGCATAGTCAAAAGATAAAGAAGATTGATCATGTAGCTGAAGGCAACAATTTCGATCAGTCTTCAAGCGCTTTGATGACTCGCAAAGTCAGCGTTTCCAAACATGGAGCGAAATTTGAGTCGCAAAGCCGAGATTAAACTTTATGAAAATGATGGAAAATGAAGTGATCTGTGTTACATAAGACATGAAACAGAAATTCAAATGGCTTGAAAGTCAATCCTCCCAATATCTTCATGATACTCAAAATAATCGCGAAACGGAATCTGTTGCGTGCCATGATGCATTCGGTAATTTGCATAACCGCAAATATTAATCATTTACAATTTTGACACCGGTTTTCCGAGCGTGGGCGTCGCTGCCAAACAAACGCAACAAGCGGGAATGCACAAGGCTTCAAGTTTTAATTATGAATCGACGGTGCTTTCAATACATTTTAATTGAAACTTCACCCGACAAATTGGAGCCACTCGAAGCCACTTCTTTGAACAAACAGAATTGTGTAATCAAAGTAAATAAATTGAAGATTGCACGTAAATTGCATTTGAAACATCGTTTTGATGCCTTTCTCTCTCCTGGATGCATTAAAGTCGCTGGAATTTGCATCACTGATAAAGCTTCGGGAATCGCGATTAATAAAGATTAATAAAAAAATCGATAAAATTATAATAAAAACGAAATGCCAAAATATTGTTTAAATTGGGTATTAAAAATTGCAGGGAATATTTCATGTCAAAAATCGTTTTAAATGCGAGTATATGGGATCCTAATGTTCCAACACACACCACAAATAACGTTTCACGCGGGAAACGGCACAAGATGGGAAGATGAAATTCAAAATTTTAAAGTTTATTGTTTGGTCGGGGTTTTATGGCAATCAGCTAAAGACTTGGATTGGGGTTTGTGGTGTAGTGATGTGGACCAAGCGTCAGTAGATACATCGCAATCAGTTTATTCTCGTAAACGTCACTTTGTAGCTGCTTCTTCAAGTTAATCTTGTGTCTCCAAAAGTTAAAGTCGTAAACTTTCTTTATTGCAAATCTGGAGTCACTTTGGCACACCCCCGCACATTACTGGGTTAAACGGACACTAAGGATAAACAGAAAATAAAACTTTATTGTGAAATGGATTTTTCGGCATCTCAAGTGAGATTGGGGAAATAAGAGTTTAATGAACGTAAGGTATGCTTGGTGCGATGTCACTTCAGAAAGCTGTGTCGTCAGTTAATTTTCCAACAAAGTATAATTTATTATCTGTTGATATGGATTTGGTCTTAAGATGAATTTATTGCTTAAGCTGTTTGCTGCTTTCGCGGGAAATTTAAGATAATTTTGATGGAAACAACGCTTGGTGGTAGAATTTGCAAAATAACAAGGTTTGTTAAGAACGTCTTGTTAAGAACTTGTTGAGAAGAGTAAGACGTTGTTTCAAACACAATTATTGCAATTTCAATTAGATTCAAAAGGTTTTCCTAATTAAATTGAATTAAAATACAAACGTTCAAGACAAGCTTCACACTAAAAATCGAAACGCGAGAATTTGAAGACATCAAGACCAAACCACACATTTAAAAGACCGAAAATCTGGCGGACTTGCATTATCGACGCTAAACAATATAATTTCAATAAAATATGCAAAACTGGTTTCACCAGAATGTCGATGGAAGGCAAAACTGGCAATTTTATATGCACGCATTCTAGGAAATATAATTAATTGACTTCGAAAAATTGATCCATAGCCGATAAGTTGAAGAGAATTGAAACAAAAGAACGGAAAAAATTGAAGTAACAGCAAAAAAGCAGCAGCAGAGAAAAAAATCCGGAGTGCAATGTATCGAGAACAAAAATTTTGAAAGCCTTAAGCTACAAATGAACTAAAAAGAGAGAAGAATGAAAAAAGAATATAAAGTTGGTAATTTTTGCGGAGCTCCTTCTTCTTTGGATTGCATGCCTTAGAGCAACAAGAAGCGGAATATGAAGGAATTAATGGTTCCGAGAGAGAAAATAAAAAGTTCCCAAAGAAATTTTCGCTTCCATGAAAATAATCTGATTTACAAGAAGATTTTTGGTGCAAAATTAGAAGATTTTTGAGGAGATGTGAAGCTTCAGATGAAGATTTTAATAAAAAATGGATGTGAAGTCTTGTGTAGTGTTGTCTTATTGGTGTTTACAAGTTGTGTTATGCCAAGTTCAATGATTACGCACTTTTGAAACCAATAAGTACGAATATCAACAGTTGCATGAGATGTGGCACAACTTTAGTCACCAAGTTCTAACCTCAAATTAAAGACAACTGTTCCAGAACCTTTAAAATTACGCTTAAAAGTTGAATCCAAACTCCCAAGTTTCTTCAATTAACAGTTAAACATGACATTAGCTCTCCATCAACTCTGAAAAACCTCCAATCGTGATCTCAATCGTCTCAGAATCAGCATAAAATCCGTTTCGGATAATAAATCGCACAACGAGTGGGGTTAACCGCATCAGAAGATATAAATGCAGAGAAAAGGGAAGATTGTCAACACAAAATAACAAATTAAATGCTCCACATAACGCAAAATTAAACATTTAAATCTTTTCTTGCGACGACCACAAGTAAATTAAAAGAAATGTCATGAAAAATCGCGCATAAAACGGAGAAAAATTGCAGCGAAACAAAACAAACACGAAAAGAGTGAACGACAACGATTCCCCGAGTCTCATTTCCATTTCGCTGGCTCTGGGTACGACTTTATGTCACAATGTAAAGACGCGATAAGAATCTTCATATTCACCTCAATCAAGTAATGAGTTCTTGAAAATGAGTTCGAAATTGTCGTCATAACTTACACACGACGATGTTTTTATTCCTTCTTCGCCTGTTCGGTTGTCTGTCTCGGATGTATTTCGGGGCTCGGTAGAACTCAGTGCTGCATCAACATCAACATGAGAATGTTATGTTGCAATAAAAGAATGAGAAAATATGTCGCGCTTGATTTCTGAACCATCAAGTCGAGCATGAGAGACGAGAGAAGTGAGAAAGAGTTTGAAGGGTGACGTGCACATGATCTCACATCACACACCGGCGAATGAGAACGAGAATGACAAAATTCTGTTCCGAGAAATCTGACTTTTATGGCCGGTGCACCAAGGCACATATCGGAATTTGTGGTTTGCGCGAACGCATAAATTAAGAGCTCGAAATTCTTCTTCTTCCTGCCCCAAAAGGGCTCAAAAAACCCATTTGCACCAAAAGCATTTAACCACGAAGCCTGGAACAAATCGCAATCCCGGGTTAGTGTTGTTCACACGAATTAAATTTGAATCAATTAAACCTTGCGATTCTCGTCGTCTTTCACAAAGCAGAAAAGTGTACTCGCTTCAAGTCTTTCCACTCATCGTTGCCATGATGGATGCAAGAAATGCAAAAATAAGTTTCGTATGCACTTTGATTGACAGTTAATTCTCCGGTCCCGGCCGAAATATCAAGTGAAAGAGATAAAGCTGAAATGAACTCCGAAAAATGCGCCATTTCTGCTGATGAAAAATGGATTTAATAATAGAGCTTAATGCGGCCAGCCAGAAGAAGAAATTGTAAAACTTCAATCATGTTTTAAAGTTGTATAAACATGAGAAGAGATTCAGAGATGGAATCTGGGGTAGCTGGAGTCATGCTGGGACGAGGGTTTGTTCAAAACGTTTGGGTGGTTGATGAAGTGATGCAATTTATAAAAGTTTTTGAAGTTTTCTTGGAATTTTTGATGTCATGTCACGAATTTATGACTCAAGCCATGAAGTCTGGATCAGACAAGCTGTATCGATGTTTATTTGTTTGTAACAATCCAAGTGACATCACCAAGTGATGAACCACGAAAAGATTTAAAATGATTGAGTTCTTCTGAAACTGGACACTTTGTTCTTATATGCTTCATTCAAGCCTGGAAATATTGGAGCCTAGAAACGATAAAAGATTTCACATCGATGGAGTCAGTTTGCAGTGATGTCACTGTGTCTGCTGAAACTAACATTAAAGTGATGTCAAATTCTTCAAAACTTCAATTCGTTGTAACCAAAAACATCATTACAACTTCTCCAAACCTCAAAACAGCAACAACCTTTGACATCCCATACTGACATACCCCAACATCTCTGTTTCCACAAGGGATCAAGAGAAGAAGTCAAACAGCTACAAGATTTTTGTCCTAATAACGATCATCAAATTACAGTTTCTCAAACTTCATATGAAGAATGGCTGCAGTTCATGCTCGCTATTACAAGTGAAGTGATCGCGTCCGCAAAGAAGAAGATTGAAAACAAATTACAACAAGTATGCGAATAAATTAACAGCGAGATGGATTTGCGTAAAAACGGAACGTTGAGAATCATTCTGGATCATAAATTAAAGTGTAACGCAGCGCAAATTTGGGAAGCCTTATCCACGATGCTCAGCTCATTTGTTCAATGAATTGATAAGCATCAACATGGCTTACGGGGGAAAATTCATTTTTCATTGTCCTCCTTCAACTTCCCTTTGTGCACACATTACAAAGTGTTGCTGCGGTGCAGGCGCGCACAAAAAAGAAGGCTTTGAGAGATGATTAATCTCGCACTTATATTCGGGTCTGCGATTAAGGTTTTTTGCTTACTCATGAGAAAGCTCGCTTCAGAACGAAACCATTTGACGCTTGATAAGAATCCATTAAAAAATCAATATTTGCACAAAACGCGGCCTGCCAGCATCAGAACTGGGATGCAGAGACGTTGAGAAGCGAACAAAAAGCGAATTTCATTAGTCAAAAGAAACATTGTGTAATTAAAGTTTATCTTCCCGAAAAGTTGAAAAGTCTTGAATGGATGCGCAAGAGTTATATTGCATCTCGTTGCTGCCGTCAAGAGTTTTGCGGGCTCCAGGAAGAAAAATCATGAAATTAAGCAAACTTTGCAGCGTTTATGGCTCTTGAGCAGTTGCAATCAACTGCAAAGCGGAGAAGAACTCATTCGCAGGGTCAATAAAACCTTTTAGCCTGCCACATTGTACTTGCCAACCCAAAAAGAGATGAAACTTGGCATTCCACAACAGTTAGATTGGACACCTTTGATCTCTTTCTTTAAGACGAATGATTGGAAGTGGAAAGAAATTTGCTTTCATCTTCACGAAAATCTCATGTTATTGACAAATTTTTACCTACCGCCAATTCACGCCTGTCCCGCTCGACCCGATCGTGTAAAACGGATAAAAAGGTAGTGCGGAGAATGAGAACCGAGAAAATATTTAAATCAAAAAGAAATTATGAGCTTTTGGTGTCTTACATCTCTTCTATCATTCGCTTTAACACGATTTGGTCATTGACTAGATGATTCTGATGATAAACAAGGCGAAAAGAAGACAATGAACGTCGAAAATGTATCGAGATCGCGTTATAATTTGAGGTCGTCTTCATAAACCTCTCGAAGGAAACTTGAGTAATGTGTGTGTGGTTTTGGGGAACGTTGATCGATTAGGTTTTGCTAGAAAACGTGTTTGCAAAAGAACAGTCAATATTTAGACTGAAACACTCGCTAAAAACCTTGGAATTAAGTCTGAAGCATGGGTTTCTAACCTCAAAAAGTGTTTTCAAGTAAAAAAAAATCAATTTGAGGTTATATAAGTTAAGGGCGGGAAAAATTCTAATCTGGAAGACACTAAATTTTGACTTCAAGGTTAAAAAATTGTCCATGAAGCTTCAGCTGAAGCTGGAACAGTTGCAAATGTTTTTATAACCTCAAAAGTACGTTGTTTAAGGTTAGAAAATTTTCTTGCCACCAAAGTTGACGGAATTTTCTTAACCTTAAAAAGTCTCAAATTCTAACTCATGTCACAAAACTTCCGTTCACACCACACCACAAGTCGTTTTTCTAAAAGGTTCATGAAGTGAATTTTAATGTGAAGTCTCTCGCCAAAAAAATCATTCTCGCCCATTTCATAAAGATGACTAAATACGAAGAAGACAACACTCGAGAGTAGATAACGGAATATTAATTCTTGTAATTCTTCTTGTTTTGGCTTTCAAAAATCTAAGCTTATAACTCAATTTGAACACTGAAAGGTTTTAATTTCTGTTCGCTGCATGTGAATACATCTCGTTAGCTGCTAAAACTGAGAGTCATTGAACGTAATAAGCTAAAAAGTGTTAAACATCTTCTCCCAAAATTGATAGTGACACTTCATTGCGCAAAGCGAAATCGTAAAGTTCTTAATCTTCGTTCTGCATCGCCCAGCTTAACACAGAGCAAGATTGTAGTCGTCTTAATTATATGAATTTCAAATTATTAATGAAGCTGAACACCTTCGGAACTGATCATTAAACAATCAAAACTAATTTCTTATATACAAGCAATACGTTTTGACTCTAAATTTTGTTTTCTTTCCTGCTTTTCGAAGGAAGGAAAACAATTTATAACAATTTTGTTATCTGCTTGGTCGTATTTTGCCTTTGCGTCTTCTTCCCCGATCGTATCGCAGCCAATCACGATTATTATGGACTGTGAATGATGTCGAATTTTGGCGCTTAGCTTGGACATCCCTTGTAACAGCACTGGCTAATGTGTGTGTTTGCAAATGTGCAACAACAAAGAGAATTTAATAAAAAAATGTTTTCGCTCGTGAAGAAATTAAAGTAAAGCATAAGAAAACGGTCTTAAAGAGAGTAATATTTCAGTCCCTGTTTTTGCTACTGGCAATATTTGAAACACATTAAACAAAAATAAAAAGCGATAAAAAGTTTTCTTGGCGAACGTTCTGTGAAAATTAATGCGCAAGTTGTGCAGAGCTGCAATGACGCAGCATCGTCGGCAGCTTTTTAATCAGCAATACGCAATCTTTCTGCGTCTGGTTCTGGCCAGCGTTCATTTGAGATCTGCCCAGAAAACCTTGAGAATGGACACGTTAAAAGGGGAGAGAAGAGACGTTCATGGGAGTTTTCATGACTTTCAAATGAATTCATAAATTAATCAAAAGTGACTCCGTGTACGATCAATATCGGCGCCGGTTTCTGATAATTTATTAAGCTTATTTGTTCAGCAGACCTCTCAATTTTCTCTCGCTTGGCCGTCTTTGAAAGCCCGTTTGAATGATAATTTTCTTTAATCTCATCGGACATTTTTATTTCCTTCTGCGAAGTCGTCATCCCGATGCGCATGCTGCTCTTATCATGTCAATAACTTTCTCACTTTCATTGCTTGCAGGTTAAAGTAACCGTCATGGACAAAAATGACAGTCCACCGACATTCCGCGACTTGCCATCGAGTTACATGGTGTCAGAAGACTTGGGGACCGGCCAATTGGTTGCCACCATCAAAGCATCTGACCCAGACACCATCGGCAAGCTGGAATACTCGCTGATCTCTGGAGACGACGGAAAGTTCTTGCTTGAAAAGTTCCAAGGAACTTTAAAGCTTAAAGACACACTGGACAGAGAGACAAAGGATTTATACAAACTGTTAATCAGAGTCACCGATGGAGTGCAGTTTACTGAAACAACGATTGCTGTTCAGGTAAGAATTTTATGGTTATTCTTTAGACAATAATAAAATCAACGAAATTCAGTGATTTTACTTTTAATGATGAAGTTTATAATGTTTGACCCTAAAGATCTACGAACCAAGGCCACCCCGAAAGTTCTACATTTACTTGTTCTATGAAAGATCATGTTTAACAAACTTTCCCCCGCAAACCTCGTAAAACAATCACAAAAACTCATGTTAATTGGTTGAAGTGCTTTGTGTGCGTTCATTTCACTTCATGAACTTTAACAAGCGCTTAACATGAATTTGTAATATGACACCGCGCTTCATCATTAAAAAAGAATGAAAGGAAAAAGAATTTTATGAACTGTAAATTTGTTGGAGCGAAATTTAATCTCTTTTACTTGACGCCCGAGATATTTTATGACTTTTTTTGACCAAAACAAATTTCACTGACAAAATGAAAGTTTGACGAGACGCTGCACAAAAAAGATTTTTTTTGTTGTTAAATAGGGTCTGTAATTGCTTTTGGCAGCTCAAGGATTAAAGGTTGATGCAGGAACTAGAATTAATGAAAGTAAACAGTGGTTGTGATGGGTTGGGGGCAATCACAGAGTGTGATACAAGATTTTCCTGATCATCGTTTGAAAAAGATTGACAGTAAATTTGAGGTTATGATCACAAGATAAAAAAGTGTATTGCACCTTTTTAGTCACACAGACTGAACTTTCTATCACCCCCACCCAATTAAAACAACAAAACTCGCAGCATCATTCAACTGCTGCTATTATTTGTTGTTAAAATATTAAAGTAAAATTGAAAATTTAATTTTTGTATTTCGTTTTGCGTATTCTGATTATGTATCTGGCTTTATCTCTCGTCTGTGCCGGTTGCTGATACCCGAAAACGACTTCGACAGTTAAACATTCCCTAAAACGAAGCACAGAGTTAAGGAGTTCGACAATCTGGACACGCAATCGGTTTTATTGTGAAGCAATTAAGTCGCCCGAACTTCAAGCTAAAGACGATAAAAGTTTTTCTTCTCGATAAAATGAGATGTTAATTGTTTTGTTTAATATTTTCATAAAGCGTAGTAATGTGCATCGTATGCTATAAAGGGCATTATGATGCTTGTGTTCTATTTACAGCCGTTTTGTGTCTTTTGATAAACTTTGACTAGGCTTTTTGCGATGCAAAGCAGATTATACATTTCTGGCGCTTAAAACTTTCTTTTGATGAAAAATTGTCTTGTCTTGCGGTCGGAATAATTTTGCACATTCTGAATCTCAAGATTTTTTCATCACTCGCCACTTGGATCCGTCACTGATGCCCTACATAAATAACTGTTCAGCATAGTTTGTTTTTCTATAAGGAAATGATTTCTCGACGCTCAAAGTGATTTCAACAAAAAATCGAAAAAGTTCATCGAGAGAATATTAATAACGGCAGTGCCTAGCATTAGACGCTGGAAAAAGTGATTGGTAATGATGGGAACTGATTGGGCAGGCAGGCTTGATCGAAAAATAGTCAGTTCACCTCGGAATATGAAAAATAAACTCGCCTTGTTTGCCCATTTAGGCTGACTGCGATCATTTAGCGAATGATTATTATGGTCAGTTCACATCAATTCAATTGTATTATGAATCAAAACTCTCGAGAAGTGAAAGATGGCATAACATTCGATCCACTTCGACTTCTTCTTGGTGCGTTTCCAAATTCATGAAGCGAATTCACGACGTCGAGTTTCGATGCTTCATAAATTAAATTTCGAGAGTTTTTTGTGTGCAAAATTGATTGAACATCCAGTAGCTAAGATGCAAATCGATGGCACCAATCGAGTGCCATAAATCTTTCGTGTGAATTTTTCACCACGAAATCTTTCGAATCGCTTAAGATAAGCACAAAAAATAAATTCACACTCGCTTAAAATGTCGATTTTGATCATTTGCAAGCCGTTTAAATTGACAGAACGTTCAATGTTCACATTAAATTGGCAAATAATGTTATCGGGAAGCTATTGAGTGACACACCGTCTGTGCCGTCTGTCACGTCATTTTGTCGTCGGAACGCAAAAATTCGCCTTCTCCGGCTACAGCACATCACAACTGGTCTTGTTTAAAAAGCGATAAATTGAATTAAATTGATTACCATCCTGCCCTAGTGTTAATCGTCGCGAACACTGCCTGCCATTAAAAACCAATCGACCTTCCCCTTCATCGATCTAATCGAAGGCACCTGTTACTTCAATAAAACAGTCTTAACAGCAGCCGATCATTTCCGATCAAACAGTGTAACAAAATACAAACAGTTTCACAGATAATCGTCAAAAGGAAGCCCTCAAATCGTGCATTAAGCGTCTTGTATAGAACTGGTGGGGTGAATCCATGAGTTGTGTCACTGAAAGTTGCAATTTAAACAATTTTAAGGTTTTGAATCGATTGTTTCAGATGTTCTAGAGTTATAACAATTAAATTGCTTGCATCCATCCACAAGCATGACTGATGCACGTCCCCAACAACAAAAATGTGCAAGAACTTACGTCGAAGCTTCTGCAACAATTTTAACGCCGCTTAATTGAAAGCCAAAGCAGTTCCAGTCAGTTATCAAAGATTTTTCAGATTTTTCATGTTGGGGAAGCACAAAAAGAGAGAAAATTACGAGTCATAAACCTAATTATCGGTTAAAAGGTGTTTTGATGCTTCTTTTTTAATATCATTAACTTAAACGGGATTTAAAAAGCCATAAAATTTCCGAAAATGTTTTTGGGCATGGAAGTTATATGCTCCTTCACCAAAGCCAATTGTCGAAACGACGACTTCGGCACCTTTTAAATGCCGACAATGATCGCGAAACTTGAAAGCTTCCAGCTTGTTGATCTTTTGACGACCCTGAGACAAACGCACATGGCAGCGAGTCGTAATTGTGCTTTGAACAAGCAATTTAGGCGGTCTTCCTGGGTCTAAACGTTGGTTTAGCAACTTCAGACGTTTCCGCGTGCCTGCCTCGACTTTACCGCAACCCGAAAAGTGTTTGACGCAAAAATTCCTTTTCTCTCTTTGTTCCCAGCCACGTGTGCGTCAACCAAAGAAAGGTTGAACCGATCATTGTCAAATCAAATTGATTTCTTTCAGAGTCGAATCTTTGATTTGTTTGATTTCCTTATCCACGAGTATCTGTTGTCTCTTGCTTCTCATGGATTGTGCGGATTAAACAATCAATTTACATGTGTTTTCGTTTGTCATATTTCCATTTCATCCACCGTGCAGCGCACTGCGCAAGATATAAAGATCTACATACATCCATTTGGTGTCATTTATTTCAGTTTTTCCTTCTTCTTCGTCACTCGCGCTCTCAACTTGGTTCTCTTGACTTTTCTTGTCTTCATTTTCGTTGAGAAAAAATCGACTTCAAGTTGATCAAGAGCAAGTGATTGGAAAAAAAATTCAAAGCGAACGGAATAATAACAAGAACAATCGCACAACACAGAAAATGATGGAGTAGATTTGGATTTTTTTCTTCTTTCTTTTTTTGAAAAGGCATGTCGAGAGCAGGCAACAGATCTAGTTAGAGATAAAGCGACCCAATGAGCAAGACAATCTCCAAAAAGACATGCCACTGGAGCTACAATTTGCTGTTAAGCGTTTAATATATTGAAATATTAACTTCAATCTCATTCTTCTTCTTCTTTCTTCCTTTTTCACGTCATAACTCGTCTATGACAAGATTTGACAAGTGCTTTTATGCCTTTCTGAAGGCATTGCTAAAATCTAGTACTGCTTAAGATAAGAAGGTGAAATATTGTTGTAAACTTAGTTTAGAACTACTTAGAGTGTTACTTAGAACAAAAAGATTCAAAAAAATAATCTTGTACTGTTATCAGTAATCTAGTACAATGCTTTCAATCTGTTTTAATTAATGACTAAAATCACTTATGAAGTGTCATGAAAATTCAAAGCAAAACACTTCACACTTGACAACTTTTAGTAAGTCAAGTATTAATAGAGATGAAGTGATATAAAAAATACTAGATTTATTTACTAGATTAAAATCGCTTTTATGAC
>JPYR01000156.1:0-26489 GCA_000775305.1 Belgica antarctica
AAAAAAAGCGACAAAGCACTTTTTCTTTACAACTCTTGATTTGATACCGGTAATCGGAAACTTGAAGGTATCGAAGGCAGACTTGAAAGGAAATGAAACGAAGAAAGCGGCAACTTTAGCTAGTTTTCCAGGTAAAGGGAAAGGTAGCAATTCTCTATTTGTCTTTAACGTTCTGCTTACCTTTCGATTTCAGTTTGAACAAAAACAATTTGCTTTGAAGATTGTCTCGTGGAATGTTTCGGATCACATTATTTAAAACCCTTTTCATTCAATATTTCATCTTTCGTGCCTCGCTTCCTATAACACATGAGATTTTTTGTGATGCTTCTTGACATAAAATATGACAAAACAGTCGGATTCTCTGTTTCATCTTTTTTGTGTTAGCGGAAGAAATTTTTTTGTCAGATTTGTTCGCCAGTTGGGAAACTAGATTTGTTATCAAAAAATTCTTAAGAAGTTACGTTAGACAAACAGGTTGTAGCATACTTTGGATGAAAACAAGACACTTTGTATCTGAAATTAAAATGTTTTTAGATATATTTACTAGCAAACATGTTGTAAAAAAAACTTTAATACTCTTTCATTTAATGGCCCACTTCCATATTTTCCCAAAACGTCACTTATGGTCTCCCAATGCCGCATTTTTTATATTGAAATTCAAAGCCAAGAGTAATTATTTTGTATTCTGACGCTGAAGCTGACGCAAATGTTTTTCTTTGTCGCTCCGTTTCTCTCACCCACATATCAATTGTGATATCAATCATATCACAATTTCGCTTTTTATATCTTTTTATCGTTTTTTTTTCGTTCTCCAGATTATGATGATATTTCGTCGCAAAAATGACGCGTTCACCACGAATAATAAATTCAAAGAAGTGAAATAATACATTCAAAGCCGAATTGCACAAAAACGACGAAACAATTTTTAATGAGAAAATTTCCATTCCGGCCTATCCCCGTTCAGTTTTACAGCGACGCAACGAGATGTGTGAAATTGGTGCGGCTGAATCTCAAATGCGTGCAACAATCACCACAAAAAGCGGATAAAAATTATCTGCACGTGCAAAATCAACTTCAAATTAGAAACGAATTTTATGTCTAATTTTCCCCAGCAGCGGTGGAGTGCGCACATAAAATTAATGATTTCAAAAGAACGAATGAATTTATCATTTCATGCTCCTTCCGTGAGATTCTGTTTTCTTAAGCGACAAAAGAACAATATTTAAGCTGCTTGCAAATATTTGAAGTAAACAGTAAAGTGCCGTTCAAGATGTTCATCATAAGTTTCAGGAACAATGTGATGGTGAAAGATGGGACGTTTGAAAAAGTAAAATGATTTTGAAACTTGTTTGAGAAATAAATTTTGATTCAGTCATGAACATTGGCTTTCAATTCATTTTAAATTTTTATTCGTACAGTAACAAAATGAAAGAAAGTTTTAAGATGTTGAGCTATTTCCACTAGGATTTGAATCTTTAAACTTTAGTCTAGTTTCATGTCATCTGTTTTTGACAATTGATGTTAATTTCCACATAGTCACGACCGGCTTTTCATCAAACATTATCGAACTTTCAGAAAAAAGTTAGTAAAAAGAGCTTTCAACTTCCAACAAACATCGAAGGATATAAAATAAACCTTCATACCAACCATTCGCATATTACAACGAGTTTCTATAAATCATTTCCAATATTAACTTGCTATTAATCTGAATGAGTTGTTGATTGAACAAAAACAGAAATCTTTCCAATAAGTTATACAAAAATTGTGCACTCAGCATAAATAAATTGAATATCAAACATCTTAATTCAAGATTTTCTACCATCAAAGATCAACAAATCTAGCATTAAAAAACCCAAAACCTTGTCTAGAACAGCGTCGTCCTTGTAACTTCCCTTTCCCGTCTTCTTCTTAGCCACCTTTCGGCAGCAAACACTGAAATATCATTTCAAGGCGGGGGAGGAAGATGGAAAGAATATGAAAATTCATATATGATTATGTGATTTAGCTTTGGGAATTAATCTAATTTATGTTCTCAAGATTCCACGTTTCTCTTTACGTCTGCTGCTTGCT
The DNA here is from genome assembly GCA_000775305.1 of Belgica antarctica. Taxonomy (NCBI): domain Eukaryota; kingdom Metazoa; phylum Arthropoda; class Insecta; order Diptera; family Chironomidae; genus Belgica; species Belgica antarctica. The sequence continues at coordinate 2,071 of JPYR01000156.1, forward strand.
TCATTTTATTTTATTATGCTACTTGGTTCTTCTTTACTCATTTCAGGCGAAATGAAGTTGCAGGGAGTGTAGAGAGATAAATTTGATATTTTTATAATACAATACAGCTGATGGCATATAAGGAAACGAAGACGCCGTCGACTCCGAAGACGCATGGGGATCCTAAGAAGGAATATATGCTCCGTTTATTCGCTTTACATCGTAATCATCTCTCATGACATAAAAACATATTTTCAGTTCATGCCTAATTAAGTGAAAAATGTACGGGAAAATTTATTTATTTGTCAGCTTTTTATTACACTCATCCGTTCGCCTTTCGCTTCAACGGCAGCTTTTGAATAGGAACTTTGTCTCCAGATGAAAACTTTTTTTTCAATTCTGCCTTGACGTTTCCACTCAGGACGCCATTGACTGTGACATAAGCAACGACTACAATATAATTAATAATTAATGTGCGTCTTTCTTTACTGTCACTTTTGTTGTAGTCGGACACATCCCCTCACAGGAAACCTCACAGGAATGGCTGGAAGTTGATAATTATCAAGCATTGTGTGGAGAACGTAATAAATTATAAACAATTTTCTCATGGCGCCAATCATGAGTTGGGTCATCTACAAATTTTTAGATATCTTTCTGCTTACGAATGTTAATTTAAGAAAACCTTTTAAGATTCATCTGAAAATCATAACCTTAATGAAGTCGTTACCTAATAAACTTTTTTCCCTCATCATTCCTGAAATTCGTGTGACGAAAAAAAATTAATTTCATCAAATGCGTGAAACAACTTCGCCATGACGTCTTTCTGTCTTTTCACTTTATTTGGCAGGCCTCGTGAGAACGTAAATACTTAACTTAATTAAGAAATAAAATTTTTATAGCAAAATGTCCTCAAAATTTAATTTTTATAGCGATTTAACTTTCTTAATTTCGAATTTCCTTTTAAAAACTTCTTAAAAACAAATTGAAAGTGAAAAGAAAAAACTTTTTTATTGAGTTTTTCGTCTCGTCTAATATCAATTTTTTGTTGCCCAATTTAGCAAGCTCATAATAAAAGCTCAAAAGATTCTTAAGTATTGTCGCAAGTTTGTCTTCAACAAAAGCGATTTGAAACAAAACTGAAAACCCGAAAACTTTTTCTCTTCCTTGTTTGCAGAAATCATCGCAATTGGAAACTTTTTTAATTGATGTGGTGCTTGAAATAGTTTTTCTTTCTCTCTCTTGCTACAACCCACCGCATTTGTTAAGGGCTTGTTATCAAATTAGGTTATGTCGTAAGTTCTGGGGCACGTTTGATTTAGCTGCAATATTTAAGTACTTTGTGTAGCAAAATTTGAATGGAATCGAAGAATAAATTGAAAACAAGAAAAGTTCGAATTGAAATCGTTGTCGGCGGAGCATAAAAGCTTATCGTCAGCTTTTTATAAAATTGTTTCATCGAGTTCTCTTTATCTCAAAAGAAAAAGTTTCGGACTTTAATAACGTCAATTTGTTGCGAGTTCACATGTTCTGCAAGCCAAATACGTGCTACACAAACAAATCCCCGATTTCTTTCCCTTCTCATCTATTTTCTACGTTTGGATGATCCTTTTGTAATGAAAATATCAAAACTTTTCTCAACTTTAAGCCTATGGTACTCTCGAGATTGTTTGCCTGAGAACGCTTTTCTCAACTAACTTAAAACTTAGGGGAAATCGTAGCCAGATTTAATTAAATATTTGCTCCGTTCAAGTTTGTTCACACATTTTTGAACTTCCATATCGTCTTTGGCTGAGTATCTCGACTGAAAATTTCATCATACTTCTTCTTGGCAATTTCTGTCAAATTTTGCTTCTCCGCTTGACCCAAATTGCCAACCAGTTCTCTGAAAAGTCCGAACGGTTGCAACAACAATTTGTAGGGGACGTCATATTCCTTTGCGTATCCGTTCTCCATCACCAGCGCCATGTCAGAGTCCATTATGGTGTGCAGGCGATGGGCGATGGTGAGAACCGTGCAGTCAGCAAATTTATCCCGGATAGTTTTCTGTATGAGCGCGTCGGTTTTTTGATCAATGTTCGCTGTCGCTTCATCCAAAAGCAACACTTTATTGTCCCTGAGGATGGCACGGGCGAGACAAATGAGCTGTCGCTGTCCAACCGAGAAATTGCTGCCACCCTCCGTCACCATAAATTGGAGTCCATTAATTGCGGCTTTTAACTCGACCACTTCCAACGCCCTCCAGATCTGATCATCTTCATAAGCGTCGAACGGATCCAGGTTGTAACGGATCGTCGCACTGAACAAGACCGGATCTTGGGGAATTATGGAGATTTTCGAGCGCAAACTCTCCAAATTTATTTCACCAGTGTCAATACCGTCAATCAATATGCGGCCATCGATGTACGACAAGCGGAACAATGCATTTATAATTGAACTCTTTCCAGCACCCGTTCTGCAACGACACAAAAGAACAAAAATTGTAATGGAAATAATTCCTGTGAGATGGCAAAGGCGAAAAAAGAATTTTTATGCTGTCCCAGCTTAACAGGAAGGAATTTATCAAACGTTTGGCACAAGGAAATGCAGACTTCCCCAGGATTCCTGAGTGTGGCGGGTACTCAACAAGTTTAAATTTAATATTTTAATTAAACTTTACTTGAATTATGTCCCAAATCGCATTTTTATGATTAAAATACATAAAATAAAGTGAATTGCACTTCATCTGCGAAGTCTACCTCAATAACATATACTAAACGAGCACTTCAATAATTTGAACTCCTTAACGACTTAAAACTCTCCATTTAAACGATCCCAATGTTAACTGATCCAACGTAAGCGTTCACGTCGCGTGTAATACCCTCAGCTTCTAAATTGACGTCGCATTTTTCCTTTTTTAATATTGCCCATTGTTGTCCGAACCATCAAAAGCTCCAGTAAAGAGCGTTCAAAGCTTAAAAATTTTCCAGCTGGGTGAGTCGGCATAAAAAAGAATACAAAATGAAATAATGGCTACAAACCTCCCAACAATTCCGACTTTCATTCCCGGCTCGATGGTCATGTTTAAATTTTTCAAAGCGGGCGCTGTGTTGACGTCGTAGTAGAGCGACATGTTCTTGAATTCAATCAAACCTGATGTATTGGTGGTCAGTGGGAAGGGAGAGAAATTGAAAAGAGAGAAAATGAAAAATCTGTGAAAAGAAATCACGTTGAAGTGCTTTCAGCACAGCACAGTACCTTTGAATGGCCAATCTCTCGTCGGCTTACGTGAAATTAGGGGCTCTTGTTCAAGCCGGGTGTACTGCAAGACACGTTCGGCGTTGGTGAACAACTGGAACGACTCCATCATTTGTCTTATTCCATATTGGACCATTCCGGTTAGAATCAACGCCTGCGAAATCGCCAATCCAACGTTCGAACTCGATGTGCTTTCCTGACTCATGATGATGAAGCTGAAGCAGACGCAAGCCACAAAGGCGCACGAAACGGAGTCCAACCAAAGTCCCAAAGCTGTTATCAAGCACAGCACATGCAGCATAAAGGAATAGAGAAAAAGTTTCAGCCTGAAAAGTTTTCTGTTCGACTTTTTTTGCTTGCATCTCCCTTGATCGTAATTAATCGCTTTGCAGCGCACTACCAACCTGTATTAACGCTCATGAGTGTCTGCCAAACACCTGAATGTACATTTTGTAGACCATCAAACTCGAGAGTGAGTCTCCCGGCAGCTTTGCAGGCCCGAATCGTCGATATTCCGTTGAGTGTCGCCGACATTTGACTGAACACGGGACTTTTGGCTGTCAAACAGAGTTGCAAAGTTTTGATGAGTGTGGAATTCATAAATCGAATGTCAATTAATAAATTATAAGATTATTCACTGCTTGAGTTCAGAAATTGCGAAACTTTATAAAAACTTGCTGGTTTGTTGTTGAAGCAAGGCACCAATGACGTCATAATCCGAGCAACTCCAATTCAATAATCTTTTAATTAGTTTTTCTAGTAAAAGCACTGCACTTACTAATTCCTTCCAATCTCTTCAAATCCTGAGCAGTTTGAACATACAGCTTTAGAATAAGTACATAAAGAATAATGGCACCGAGTAGAGCAATCAGAAACCACGGACCAGATGTTGTTACGGCTATGAGAATTAATATTCCAGACATCACCAGTAAGTTCTGTGTTGGGATGGAAAAATGGAACAATAAATGTGTAGATCAGGAAAGGAACGTGGTCAGTTTGTGAGTGGTGTGAGAGTTTTTATTGGAACTTCTGAAAAAACTTGAATATTGTTTCTAGGAAATAAGATTACAGGCCATGGATGGCTTTAAGCTCAATCAACAGATTTTGATTATCTTTTGGAAGGCATTTTTGGTATTTAGGGGAAAAAGCATGCCGAAAATAACATCAAAAAAACTTTTAAAAGCGTCTTCATCTTGTATTGAAGGTGTTCATGAAAAGCCTCAAGTCCTAGGTCGTGAAAACAACATCCAATTACTAAGAATCGATCCCAAATATTTCTACAAGCTAGAGACTCCGTCCGGTCTCAATCTCAAACTGTGACATCACTCACAAACAATGTCAAAGGAAAATGCTTTGCGGATTTTCCCTTTGAACAAAAAGGTTCTTCTGGGTAAAAGAGAAATCAAGATTTTACCTGGGTTGCTTCAATGATATCCTTGGGCAAGAGCTCATCGACCGCACCCATATCTTTTGAGAACCTGTTCAGAATTCGGCCAGACGGGTTCGTGTCAAAAAACCGCATTGGGCTGTGAAGAAGGCTCAGGAAACTTTTGTCGTGGAGCTTTTTCGATGCGTTCATGCAGACGGCGAAGAAAATGAAACCTCGTGACAGCGTCACAGTTACGACAGCGAGAATGAGAAAGCCGTAGATGTAAAGACCTTCTACGGTGGAGAAATAAGTGTCTGCGCCAAGGAGCCGCAAGAATTCCTGATGTGTCCAGAACGTTACGAAATAATCGGAGCCTGAAGTGACGACTTGCGAGAAAATCAGGAAGAGTGCGATGCCGATAAGCACTGCCACGCTCGCACCAGCACGGAAATATTGCCAGAATACTTTGTGGAATGGAATTCTCGTCTCGGAGCTTCCCTCTTGTCTCGCTTCGTTTTCTTCGACAGTGCTCACGTCTGCAACGCTGCTGACAACAGACGACGCTCTTGTCGCTGATTTTTTCGAATCCATGCTTTGAAGCTTCACGTAGCCTCTACCGGCACCGGGTGCATCGTCGATGAAGGGAATTTCTTCTTCCTCTTCAACGTCTTCTTCGTTTGCTTTGACGGCATCACAGTCGTCTTCACTCTGCAGCGGAGTCACGAGCTTTTCCAAGTCAATGTCCATCACGTCGTTGTATTTGCCTTGCTTGAGTACGCGTCCCTGATCCATCACGATGACCCAGTCAGCGTCTTTTAGGAAGTGGACCTGATGTGTCACAAGAATTCTTGTAGCAAGCTGTCGTGCCAGATACCCGTTGGGACCGATACATTCGTCAAACAACTGCTTGCCGACGTGGGAGTCCACCGCACTCAGTGGATCGTCGAACAGATAAATTGACGCATTCCGGTACACAGCCCGTGCCAGACTGACTCTCGCCCTCTGCCCACCCGACAGTGCACTGCCACGCTCGCCGACAAATGTTTTGTCGCCGTGGGGAAGTTGCTGAAGGTCAGTCAACAGTGCACAGTACTTGACAGTTTCTTGGTATCGAAGTTTGTCGTACGGCAAGCCGAAGAGAATGTTGTGCCGAACGGTGCCAGAGAACAGCCATGACTCTTGTGAACCATATGAGACATCGCCATTAATCAATACGTCGCCGGAATAAATTGGTAACTCCCCAAGCAGAAGCTGCAGAATTGAACTTTTGCCACTTCCAACCGAACCAACGATTGCATAAAGTTTTCCACTTTTGATTTTGACGTTGAGATCCGCCAGCGTTTTGGTTTTGTAATCACTAGTCCACGATGCATTCACGTTTATCATCTCCACGACGTTCGCTTCTGGCTCAATGATTTCCATCTCGTTTTGGTGCATCCCGGGTGCGGCTGGGTCCTGCTCTTCCAACATCAAAAAGTCTTGAACCCGCTTAATTGAAACCTTTTGGTAGCATTTCGTGGGCATACGAAAAGTTAGTGAGACAAAACAGAAAAAGAATCGTCAGGTTTACTAATAAAAAGAATTCACCTCGGAAAAAGGGATAAAAAGCATACCAAAGCTTCAGCGCCCAGAGAAACAGCCATCGGATAAAAAATGGCTGCTGTTAATTGTAGAACGTTGAAGAATGTTGCCATAGAGAAGACCAAATCCGCTTGAAATGGTGAAAAGGAAAGGATCAAAATAATCGCCGAGCTCAAATAGCGCGTGGTCGATGAAATCTATACCTGTGATGGGCCGGCCCTCGTAAATACAGGCTAGGATCGCAATAAAAAGCGTGGAACGTTCCGTGAAGACCATTGTCGATAAGTAAATTCCCCGGATGTAAGACGCCCATTGTATCTGATCCACTTCCTTCTTCCGTGCCAGCTTCACCACAGTTCGAAACGGCGTCTCCCAAGCGTACATTTTAATGACTTGGATGCCCTGAATTAACTCGTTCATCACGGAAACTCTGTCGTCGGTGCGCTTGGCCACACGCATTCTATAAACAGTGAATATTAGATTTTAATTTATGCTTTGCGGTGGTGATGAGCAACGCGAATGAAGTTTTTCGTTGCAGCCACACGTTTGCTATGGGCTGCTGGTCTTGATGCACGGCAGTTACGCCTGATGTACTGTTTGAGTGGTTAGAAGGCGTGGAAAATTTACTTTTAGCTGTTATATTTTTTCGAAGAAACTTTTTTGCAATATTTTTCCCCAGAAACTTTAATTGAAGAGTTTTCTGAGTTGGTATGAGAGGCTGAACATTTCAGTTCGCTGATCATTTCAATTCCCTGAAAATCTTATCTCACAAGCGAATCTTTCTTTCTGTAGTTTTTAAATTTCCTTTTGATCGTTTCTAACGATTTCTTCTACAAACCTCTACAAACTTTCATCACTCAAGAACTTTTCAGCGAAGTCAAAACAGAAAATTTTCAGTTAACAACCAACTGAAAAAAAGCCTTTTCAAGCTTGCATTATTTAAAAATATGAAAACTTTACCTCGTGAACTCTCTCGGTTATGAAATATTTCCGGAAACTATAAAACTTCGAGAAATTTTACACGAATCTGTTTCCTACAATTTTAATGAGGCTTTAGATAAAACTCGCCAAAGTTATTTTACCGACTTTCATAAACTGCAGGTGCAATTAAAACTTTAAACTTGCAGCAAACTTCACACACGATCACAAATCTACATCACGTTACTTACACACCACCCCGTCCCCAAATTCCACCCATTTTAATAATACATTCCAAAACAAATTGAAGAGCCATTAATTTCTCGAAATCAAATAGAGTGCAGAGTGATTTAAGTGCTCTTTAAAATTTCGGAGGCCAGTAAAACGTTCTCAATCACTTGTCGATTCCCGTTTAAGGAACAAAGTGGGGCCGACTTGTTATCGAGGCGGAGGGTGAATCGAGATGGAGATGAAAAGTTGAAACGTAAATAATCGATCAATTTCATTTTCAATTATACCTCAGAATGGACGAGACTCTCGATAATCCTGTTTGTATAGGAACGGTTTTCAGCAGCAGTCCAACAACACCGACGATGGCAGCATATTTCACTTCGCGCCAAATTAAATAGCAAATTAGGCATGCTGCTCGAGTGTGTCGTGCCGGGGGTCGCATAGAGAAGAGAAAAGCTCAGTCAATAAGAATGAAATTCACAAAACACATAAATTCAAGCAGTTCGCACGAAATTTTACCTTGAATCGGCAGAATCCAGATGTAGTGCACGAAAATGAAGCCATAATCTAGTCGACTAACGTCAAAACGGTTATTCTTGTCCGTGTGGAAAGGAGTGCAAGACCTTACCTGACGTCGTTCGACAGCAGATTCACCACATTGCCGGCAGATGTTTGCGTCGTCGCCCGCTTTGACATTCTTAAAGTTTTGCGATAAATCGCTGCCGATAGGGCGATACGCATTTGCGCCCCGACCAGACGCTGCCGCAGATCTGCATGATGATTAACGATGCACGAGATGAGCGTTATTAATATGACAATCGTTGAAAGCCACATCGAGTCGTTCCTTCAAACGTCAAAGGGAGAAAATTGAAAGATTAATTGGGAGCGTCATACACTGACTCGTGAAAAAATTCGTCAAAGCTTCATCTGATTAGCGTTGACGTCTGGACTATCAAATTTTCCGTTGACCGTTTAACCAACCCCCGCATCCTCAACTCACCAAATGAAAAGCATGTATTGGGAAACTCTGTCCCAAAACTCGACGTCATCAGCATTAGAGCTCGGAATAATGGTCTGTGTTGTGGTAATCTCGACAGTTGTAGTCGGTAATATGGTCGTCTCATAATTGTCCACCGTTGTGGTGTTATCAATTTTCGGTGGTAGCTGAAATTGAATCAGCAACTGCGCCAAAAACACCGGCATGATGGATTTCAAGAGGGTGAAAACCAACACGAGAACGCCATCGGTGACACAACTCATCCAGAAGGTGCAAAAGAGAGCGTTTCGGAGTCGTGGTTTTCTGTTTTGGATGCGTGCCTTCGTCAGTTCTTGTTCCCATCGCCTACAGAAATGGAAAATTGAGAAATTAAATTGATCGCGAAATGTTGTCGTCGTTTTTGCAGAAGCCATCGATAAATTTGCCGGTTTTTTCTTATCAAGATGAATCTTCGAGACGAATTTCACAATTTATCAAGGATCCTTCGCTCGCTTTCTGCCGAAGCCGAGTGAAATTGATGAAAACCTTGAGATAAAGCAATGATTGGAACCTTCAACACCTTCATTTCAAGCGGTGGATGCTGTGAAACCAATAACGCTACGCAAATCGGTGGAAAATAGAAGCAGAAATTGGTTTTTCGGAAGGTTAAATGAGAAACGAAATATCTCCAGGTTGAAATACGTCTGTCGTGTGTTTGGAAAATATTTAAATAAAAATGTCGACGATAAAAGCAACGTGGAATAAAGGGCGTTGTGTCGTAAAAATTTGTATACATTGCGGAATAAGACAGATTGCTGATAACGTTTCATCAAGACAGAAGAAGAAAGAAGAAAAAGTTCTAGTGAACCAGTTTCGTGTCTTCTTTCCCGAAACAGCATTTTGGCGAGATGAGAACATTTTGTTATCTGTGATGTGTGTGCGCTGCCACAAACCCATTCACAACATTGATAATGATAAATATTCGGAATATATTCCATCTTGCGTAATTCTTTCGGATTCTTTTCCTTCTTCTTCTTCTTCTTATTCTCAAAACTCTTTTCGGCTGCGATAACGCATAAATATGGCAAGTTTCGTAGTCGGGAAAGATGTTGACCTCCAAGCAAACAAAGTTTATCAACGGGAATGCTAAAACAAATTTTGTTGTTGTGATGTAATTGATTATAAAAGCAAACATGCGTACGGGGCTATTAGAGGGTGACGACACTTGACTGGAAAGCTCAAGAAATATTTTTAGATTAAAGGGAATCGAAAATTTGCCGGTTTTCAAAGTCAAGTTTAGGGTCGATGACGTATTTTTTTTTTGAGGGTTATCTCTGTTACTCGAGGTCTCACGTTTTGCTTGACATTCTGAGAGAGCGGCTTATCAAAACTTGCTACTTTAGCTTTTGTATTAAGAAAAAGTTTCAAAAGGTTCCTTGCATCGAAAGTAAGTTATAAGGTAAACTTTTTATAAAACAGCTGTGAGTAATCTAGAACTATCGTCAATCAGCAGTTGGGAGTAAAAAAAAGTTTATCAGAGTGAGTGTCTACAGCTTCATGGTCTCATTGAAGTTCATTGATTTCATTCTAGTGCAAAACAAAATCTACTTATCGCAAAGCGTTTATCTTTAATTTTATTCGAGAACTATTTCAGTTGTGATTTGAATTAGTTTAATTGTGCTAGACTCATACTTGCTGCTAATCAGCTGCAGAAACACAATTTTGACTAAACAGTCAAGGTCGTCGACAAATGTTTTTTTTTATGGAAATTGTTTGGTGAACATCGATTTGGAACTACGCGGAAACTTGTGTGATGTGTTCAGGTAAAATTGGCCCTGTTAGTGACATGATTATTGTTTATTTGCAGCAGTTTTTTGTGTAAGATAAACCATGTTTGGTTTGACAACGGAAGGTTTCTTAAGACACTAAAGAAATGTAATTCAAATTATTTTGGCAATCTTGGAATTCCGATCGACCATAAACTTAACATCAAAAAGCACGAAAAAGCAACAACAAGCTAGAAATCAAAACTACAGTTCCCAAAGAATGTTCCCACAAAATATTAAAATAACTCGTCGAACTTTTAACAGACCTAGGACTTTGTTCATGACAAATTACAAAACAAGGTCGTGGAAATATAAAAATTGAGCGGTTCCCTTTTTTGTGCCGAGTAATTAAAACCCCGCAGCTTAGCTAATGATCGAGAAAACGGGGACAGAAAAGTGATTAACTCGAGAGATGACAATCAAAAAGTCGTCAACTCATCTCGAATCCCATTAAAACAATTCTCAATCCCTTTCCACCCGAAAAATGTGACATAATTTTCACAGATAAGAAAAAAGAAGCTGGCACAAGAAAAAGGCCGGGGGAAAGGGGCCAATCAATTTCACTCCGTTATCTAGCCAAAGCCGTTCGGTATGGAGAACATGTGAAATAGGAGCCGTTTTTGACTCTTTATCACAAATCATCGTGTATCCCTTTCTTTCACTCCATTCATTCATGGCTAACACAATGTAATGTCGTTTCCACTCACACCCACGATTGCCTTTCCACAAAGTCTTGTAATGCATATTTCATCTTAAGGCATATCTAAATCGATAAATAATTTTCCATGTGACACTTCGGCTGATAAGATTTTTTTATGTTTCGTCGTTACCAGCGGTGAACGGTAAAAAACACACAAACCAGAAGAAAGTTGAAGAAAATCTTGTAAATCATTCTGGATTTCTTGTTTGAAGCGTCGAGAGCGCCTTGTTCCCGGGCGCTCGGCTTTTTAGTTTCCCAAGCATTGATAAGGAATTTTCGTTTTCTACACAATGTCGCTCGGTGTTTAAGATAAATATCTCCAGGCGCAAAACACTCGGCAGAGAAGGAAACCCAAAAGCGTTAAAATTCAAACAAAAAACATTTCTACGCTTAATAAAATTTCAATGAGTTGTTATCACTCGACAGCCAAAATTTGTCTAATTGATTATTTCTGAGTGGGATTTGTCCTTCGTGACGTCACCCTGTCCGCTGGGTTTTGGACTCAGACAGCTTATTTATCCAGCTGCCAGTTCAGAAGACGACAGGATAATCTTCGGAGCGCTTTCGATGGTGATTTGAGTCGAATTCACGGCTTTATAGTCTGTGCAGAAGTATTTCCGCATTCGCTTTTCCAATCCACTAGTGTGGCTTAGTTGATTGCAGCATGTCGTGGGAAAGTCTATTGCAATATTTCAACGGAAAACTGGCAACGAGATGCCTCTCCAGGGAAATTTATTAAGTAGTTTCGTGAATCATCAATGAGTCGAAAAATTTTCACCGCAAGTTTATCGTTGTGGATGGTGTTGCTGCCAACAATGGAGTTTTGATCACACTGGAAACTTTGTCGTTGATTGACAAAATAACTATAAAGAGTTCGAACTATTTGTCAACGACTTGATGCCTTCAAAAGTGTACCAAAACTTGCACTAAACCATACCTAACGACCACATCATCCGTAACGACACCCAAAACAATTCCCAAAAAATTCTCTTGGTAATTATTCAAACTTTTTTTTTGTGTCTTTTCCGCCAAAGAGTATGAAGATGTGGATGAAATAGGCACTGATAAAGACGACGCTAAATTAAGACAGAATTTTTTAATTCTGTTGAAAGTTGGTGACGGGAGACACAAACTCGTCAGCGGTTTTAAGCTTTTCATGGCATGATAACGAATATAAAGGAACAAAAAATGTTTTTCGAGCTTTCGGCTGCTTGCCTGACTTTTGTGTCTGTTTTTGTCCGTGCCGCAGTTGCTCCTTGTTGCGGATCGTGTCCTTCGAGACAAAATTGCCTTTCATTGTCGTTGCGTTGCCGTTCTCAAAAGCTTCTGTATGGTCCTTCTTCACTTCAGTGTGATGAAGCACTTTCCATCAGGCAGTGACAGGCGAGCCGCAATTATCATTCCACTCAAGCGCTACGAACGTGAAACCCCCTTAGAACTTTCCTTTCATTCTAAATTACATCACTAGACGAGGGGGCCTCAGATAAGGAGATTCTATGACCTTTCCGCTTTGGCATTTTTTTAATTTGCACAAACCCGTGAAATGATAATCGCTGTGTTTGAAAAATTGCCGTGCTAGACCGTACTTGCCAGCCAGTACCTTCTCCAGAGTTAATTTTCAAGACACTTGCGTCTTCTTAATGAGAGTCGTGGATTTTTAATTTTCGTTTTTGCCCTTCCTAGAAAGCGGCCGCTGAAAACTTTTTAGAAAAACTCATCACGAATTAGAAGATCAAGTTTAGGACTTGCGATAAGAATTCGAAATGGAACGAGAAAAAATTGTTCGAGCTCAGAGCCGAAATTACTATTCATAGCCTCGTTTATTGCCAAGGTCAGTTTTATGTTTTTTTCTTCGTTCTCTCAGTCCGCATGACAATTGTTAGATTGTTCCAAGGTTAAGTCACGTAAAAGCTAAGATTTTACGTCATTTAGAACAAGAAACGTGGCTGCTGAGTCAGTGACAAGCAAAATTGATTTTGGCTTATCTGGCTTCGATAAACCTAAGCACAATTGATTTGTCGAACATTTTCAAGTGGTTTCAAAGCTTTGCAAAACCAACATAATTTCTTTCTTTGAATACACGCATGTTACAGGTTACGAAACTTCCAAACTGTCTCATCACACACTTTGACTTGTAAAATGAACTTGACGGCACAAAAACACGACCGATTGAAATCTGACCAAAAGTTGCCCTACATCTAAGACTTTATCCGATGTGATAATTCAACTTCGGGATAAATTCCTGTGGCTTCGAAGGTTTCACGCTTGGGATGAGCTAAGTAATTGATTGGAACGTAGTGCAAGAACGAGTTCACAGCCGCAAGAACAAGAAAACTTTTTCACTTTGTCGGTGACACGAAACTTACATCTCCAGCTTATCTCCCAAATCTTCCGATCGATCTTTTTTCAGACACTTTGACAAATCCTCACGATTCAAGCCATTAAAGCATCCCTTGAGTTGGCAAAGAGGTGGATGAAGAAAAGAAAATTTAATTAGTCTAATTAGATTATTCCAGAAGATAGCGACAAGTCTCGCACGAGTCTTCTTCTTTATGTCCCTGCACGACTTACTTGAAACATCGTTGGAACAACCCACAGGAAGAGAAGCTGTGATAAGAGATTGGCCCCCTTTCTGGGGTTCTTTCGCTCTGGCTTCGTCGAGTAATCCATTTTTCTCGATCGTAAATAATTTTTTTTCTTTTTGCCGCTGTTCGCTCCACTTTGACTATCTTAAAATGGTTTTTTTTTCGTTCTCTTCTTAATTACAAGTAAGTCATTGACTTTTCACTTGAAGTTTCATTAAATATTTACGATAAACAATTACTGGAGAGCAAACGCGAGTTCTGATAGCACAGCACAAACAATTATGACTCGAACTCGAATGAGAAAACTTTGAACTTTTGTCTACGACAATGCAAATAGTCATGAACACAAATCACCGAGAATTTTATGGGAAAACTATTGTCATTGAAAACTGTTTAAGCACACTTTATCCACCCGAGAACTATTGATTCGAATTTATCACGAAATTCGAGAGACGCGGAACAAATCACTTCTCACAAATTCATGTCACACTTGTTGCGTGCAATCGAAGATAGCTTATTCCGACCGCAGTTCTTGATTTCACAACAACACAGTGCTAAATGACTCAAAATTTTCGAAGAGTAATATTTTTAAAGCACGAAACGCGTTCTCTCATTCGAACACACACTCAAGTGGTGAATGTTGCGATAACACAAAAAAATTCATTCAACCAAAAACGCTCGAATGAAGAATTTATTGTTTCGAAAGGAAAAAATGCACGCGATGCTTTTTCCATTGACTTTGATGATGATTTTCCCTTTTCCACGATCTCAAATGCTTGTGTGAATACAGTTGTGTTCGGAAAATGTTGCACGTTAGTTTCAATTATTTTTAAATCCAAAACTTTCTATTTACAAAAAATTAGTTTCGCGTTAGATTTTCGCTGTCGAACTTACAAATTTTCCACTGAGATCTTTACTTTGTTGTTGTGATCCAGTTTTCAGGCCGATAAGATTAAAGAAAATCAATTCGCACACGCACTCAACCTTTGCAGGTGTAAACTGTGTTTCAACTTATTTTTAAATAGTGCTAGTGTGATGGTTGAGAACATTGGATGTTTTTTTCTTTTAAATTTTTCTCTCCGACCGGCTTTTTACACGACCAGAGATCTCTGATTTGATTTTAATTTTCTCTTCGTTTTGCTGTCCCTTCTCGCTCATCGTTGAAGAACACATGTTGGTTTCGATTTTTGATGACGTCATCAGCTCTTTAAGACATTTTTTTACTTCTTTTTCTTTTCTTTTCCTTCTCTGAACACACATTTATTCTTACTACACACATTATTGTAATCACTTTTGACATATTGACGCTTGGGAATTGTTGTTAGACATGGAAAACATGCCATGACACAGTCGTAGACACGGAAAATGTAAACGAAAATGTTTTTGGACTTGTTGAACAAACTTTCATGCCTTTATTTATTCACCTAACGAGCTTTAGCCCAGGATGAGCGCAGAAGAAAAATTGCCGGACACCAAAATTGTCATGGAAATCATATTATTAATTAAACACAGTGTCAAGTTTCGTGAGAAATGAAGCTGCTGAGTGACTGCAATATCTCACTCTGCCGTCCTAAGAATACGCTTAGACTTCATTAGAATTGACGGCTACGACGCATTTCGATCGACAGTCGGCACGGAAATAAATTGAAACTAATTGACTTTAATCGAAACGCTTTCAAGCAATAAAATTGAAAATTTCAGCAGTAGCAACAAGATTTGTTTTTCAAGCTTTGCAACTTTGTCCCTTCCGCATTAAAATTCGAGAGCGTCTGTAAAGCGTCTTTATGACATGGCATGTAATTAACATCAGGAGCAGGCAGTCGCCTACGAAACTTTTGCCAATTAAGTTTCCATTAACAACTGCTCGTAATATTTAAATTTAAATTACACGCCAACACATGAAACTTTTCGTTAAAACCAGCATCGAATCAAATTTTCATTAAAAATCCTTTGTGATAGTGTTTCCCACAGCATTCACTCTCCAGCAGCTAACGCTAAAAAAAATGCGCTGGTTAACTTCATGACGTCGACTAGAACTCTGCGTTTAAGCGAAACACAGAAATTAATCGTGTTGTGAATTTATAGCGAAAATAATTCCGAGAAATCACTGCGCTTAATTTGAAAATAATTTATTCAGCTTGGTTTTCTTCTCAACTGACTTCTGTTGGCTTCGGGTCTTGTTTTTTTTTACAAAAAACGTCTGCAACATCCTGTCTGTCAAGAAGCTTTCTTCTAAAACGTTCTGTTGTACCTGAATTGAAGTTTGGTGTCTGTTAAACTTCTTTGAAACACGTTCAACGATGATTAAAAATTATTTTCTCGAAGAATGTTCCATCAAACTCCCCGTCTGCGTCGTAAATACAAATTCACTCATCCTTAGCAGCAAAATTTCTCACCCTTGTATCAAAGTTATCAAAATTTGATGCTCGTTTTCTCACAAAACAATCTGAATCGAAAAAAGCGAAATCCAACACCCGCTTCGGAGAAAAACTTGTGGCTTTGTTGTTTTGGCAGGCAGAAAATTGAGAGTTTGAAAGCTTTCGCTTGTCAACTTAACCAGTGGAAGACGCCAACTCGATGATTATGGGGAAAATTCGCGAATCTCATTCGCAAGCAATTTAAAGTGGCAAAGCGGAGTGGGGAAGAGAAAAGTTCCGCTGATTAAGATTCTAAAGTTTTATGGTTTTTGCCATAAATATTTTATTTAAGCACTCAACCTCTTCATCTTCCACCAAACGCGGCATTTGTGCAAAACCTAGTCACGCAATGACATTGCAGGCATTCCCTTGTGCTCGCGATTTTTTTACACCGCGTCGTTTACATTCTATTTTTTAAGTATTTTGAATTTGCAAGCGAAGGAGTTGCTGGCTGTGTGTGGCATGTTTATCGAAAAAGCTTCGCTGGAAAAGTTTTTCTCTGCTCGCGAATTTTTTGTCGAAACAGTGAACGGTGTCATGCAATAAATTCAACAAGCATCACTTTACGTAATGAGTTTTTCAGGAGAAACTCATTATTTCACAAACGATCAAAATGTGTTAATATGAAAACTTTCTTCTCGAACAAATTTGCTTTTGTTGCGGCTGGCGTAGGTCAATTAGGATATCACGTACAATAACAACTTTTCCCGCCACCAGCTACGCCAGTACGAAAACCTGCTTTATGAAAGCGATGAAGGAAATTTTGTGAATTTGTTAAAATTGAAGATGAAAATTTGTTTGAAAATCATTTTCCCAGATCGCTCCTTCTCCGAAGGCTTTAAAAGAATGAACTTTTGAGGGTGTTGAAAGTTTCATGAATACACAGCGAAGCTCATCATGTCTCGGGCTAAGGACAATGTTTAAGGCACGACAAAGTTGGACGAGACTATTCGACACACAACACTTGTTTGTTGATACTTGAACCGTCCATTCTGCTTTCTATCAGAAATCATAATTTGGTCAAAGTTAAATTTAAAGATAATTTGAACAAACTTCAAGAAAACTTCGACATGTTTACTTGTGGTTGAATAGAACTTTGCAAGTATTTGTTTTAAGCAGCAACAAATCTTGTTCTTATCAAATTCAAGCTCCACATCGTTCTAACTTGATGGATTTATGACACTGATCGAGAACATTTGATTAAATTTCAGGTTCAAATGCTTGTTTATTGAGCATCTTCTACGAGCAGAACGAACCACCTACGCAGCGACCATCCTGATAATCCCGTTTTTGCAACGAGTCAAAAAAACATAAGTTTGTGAAAGCGAAGAAAGTTTCAACACTTGTTCGTTGACACTTGAACTGTCCCTTCTGCTTTCTATCACAAATCATAATGTGGTCAAACTTATGCAAACTTGAATTTAAAGATCCATTAAACAAACTTTGAAACGCCTTCGGCATGTTTATTTGTGGTTGGAGAATGTTTTCAAGGATTTATTCTAAGTTTGTGTGCACACGTTAAAAATCTTTCAAGTTTTCCGACGTTCAGTGAAAGATAAATTGAAAATATTTCAAGTTGTCTGACAAATGTCAACTTCACTAACGTCAATCTCCGATACGAAGGATAAACTTGCGTATAAACTCGGAGACAGATTCCAAATAGTTTCAGTGCTTCAGATTTGTTCCACTTTAAATCTCCATAAGTCAAACCTACTTCCAGCCAATTTAAACTCAACCCCGTCGCCTTGAGTGATGACATGACAAATGAACGGCCCCTTGCTGAGTTCTCCTTATCATGAGATTCGGGAGAAGAAAAACTTTCTGTTTGCAAC
The DNA here is from genome assembly GCA_000775305.1 of Belgica antarctica. NCBI lineage: Eukaryota > Metazoa > Arthropoda > Insecta > Diptera > Chironomidae > Belgica > Belgica antarctica. Next base: position 19,719 of record JPYR01000156.1, read on the forward strand.
CATTCATCAACGTTTGAATATCTCAACAATCTACAAAAAGTTGAGTTTCGTTGAATTCTTTTATGTTTATTTAGAGCACATGAGATGGGGCGAACGAGAAGAGATACAAAAAAGAATCCCTGCAAAAGAAAAGAAAAAAGCTTAAAGGTACATTTTCTTACGAACATTTGATTGAAAATTTTGTTTGCTTTATTTTTGCATTCCCCACGGCGTCCAACAATCAATCCCTCCACGTTTCTTCACTTCTTCCATTTTGCTTTTGTTTCTTCATCTCGCAAATGTGCTTTTCATTACAGACGCTGAACAAGAGTGAGTGGAAAAGGAAAAGTGTGTGCTAAAAGGATTATAAAATGGAAAATAACAAATCGACACCCTTTGAGGATTGAATTGAAAAACAGTGTAACGGTTGGTTGTCAGGTTCCCATCACAGCATTAATCTTTCATTAGCCTTTCCATTCCGCACTCGTTTGGGATTTTTTTTCTCTCCTATTCTTTCAACATTAAGCTCCCTTCCGATATCCTTTTGCATCCCAGTTGAGAAGTTGATATAATTTATATCCAGGGAAGAAGTTTTTTTCTGCTTCACCTCAGCTTGGCACATCGGCGCAAATATATTGAGCGAGGCGAGAAGGGAGAAGAAAAGTTGAATTGATGTTAAAAACATTTCCATAGGATAGCAATAGCAATAAAAAGCGCCTAATTTGAATACCTCGATATTCAAATTTCCTATTTTGCTGCCTTCTCTGCAGACGAATGAAAAAAATCGTTTGATTTCAACTTTTTTATATTTTGGGAAAAGTTTTCATCGTTTTCAAATTCGCATCCACATGTAGCACGTAGCAGCACACAATTTTAAAGGCAAACGTTATCTAGGTTGGAAGAAAGCGATTTCGTCGAGAATTTCCTTCTGTGTTTTTACGTTTTCATTGAAAGTCGGATTTGCTGGTAAATTGCGTAATCGTCAAACCCCAGCATCGAATGGGTGGATGCATTGGTGTAGTCACGTTGAACCAATCTTTCGAATTTGTTCCATAAATTTCAGAATAATTTGAATGAATATTGAAATTTGCAAATGTTTGCTGAAATCTACCGAAGCTGTTTGCTGTGCTGCTGTGTACTTTTCTTAATCGATTTGCGTACGATTGAAATGGTACGTGTGGCGGTTGACCCTGACCACTTTCCATTTGATGTCAATCGTCACAGCAGTAACCAGATTCAAGGGACGAATTAGAATCAAGTAACAAACCAGAACAAATGAAATTCAGAATCCTTAATTGAACAGAGTCGTAATTGTCAATTTATGAGTTAAAAACTTTGGCTTTAGTTACATCGTGGGATCTAATTGAAAATGAAAACTTTTTTACCGTGAAACCTTTCACAACTTACAAGACTCATTAACGCACAAATCCCAAAGCAAAGTTCATTTTTCTCCCTGATCCAATTGAAAATTACACCGAGCACAGTGAAGCTTACGATAGAATTTTCACTTTCAACTCGAGCTTTCTTTTTCCCATTTTCGATGGAATTGCTGTTGAGAGAGTCGACGACGGGGGAAACTTCGAGATGAAAATAAATAAATATTTGAAGAGGCATTTTTTCTCCGCTTTTTTTTCGTAACAAGGCTCTTGACAAAATCGAAAAATATACAAGAAAAGTTAATTCGTACATCGTGTTCAATGTCTTGTTGTTGTAAAAATCAAATAAATATAAAGACATCTCTGATACATATTGAACTTTTTCTTTGCGCACTTCTCGCACTCTTTGCCACTTCTTACGTGTCTGCGACTTCTTGACTTTCTAGCAAAAGCTTTTCGTGACAATTCATTCCGTGTAGCGAAGCGTGGGAAGTTGAAAAATGTGCCTTAATTAAGTAATTTTTTCATGGAGAAACTTTTTTTAATTTATAATTTACATAAGCATTGAAGCTGGGAAATTCAATATACACAACTACAGCAAAAATTAAAAGCGAACAAAAAGCGAAGGGAAATGCAATTTATTTCCTGGTTGGCATACTTTCTTTTATTTATACTGCTCAAAAATGAATCCAAGTGTTTTAATTTGATAAAGAACGAAGCTATATAGCGAAACATGGGAAGGGGAAGCAACACAAGAGCTAGAGAAAGAAATATAAAATTCACTAGTGGCGCTTGAGAACGAACGAAAAAGTTCCAATTGTAGGGATTCAATTGCTGCGATGTATCGTGCATACTTTTTAATCGAAAAGTCGTGTTTGAGGTTGAAAGTTTACCCGGGACGAAGTGTTCCATTTAAATCTGCACGCTTTTCATAGGCTTCAGATTGTGCATATGGTTTAGCTTCAACAGAAATCTGCACCCTGTGCTGCTAAACTTCATCCATGAACCATGAACTTGCTAGTGGTGCTTGCGAGACTTTTCAGTTTAATTTTTTTGTGTTTGTTTTTGTAAAATCTGGTTGGAATAAAAATCCAATGCATAACAAAGAGTGAAAGATTCCTTTTGGGGACTTCACCCCGTGGCAACAGGGCGGCAGTGAATGAATTAGGTTAATGAAAAAGCTTTACGAATTTAGCTTATTTTTGTGCAAAGTCAGCAAAACTGAAAGTGTACGTCCATCACCCGTTGCATTAGTGACAACTTTCATCCGGCAGCTGAAAAATGGCTTCGGGCCACCGTGCCACCCGCACACTCCGTATCCGTCGCTCACACTCTCGCCCCTGCGCTGACTCTTGACTTTCGAGACAGATTAATGAATTTTCTCAACCAAAAGCTCCACAATGAATAAAATTTCAGACAAACCCAGATTGTGTCTGCTGTTTCTTTCATTTCGTCTTGCTTGGAATTATTTCTCTCCGCTTGTCCGTTTATCTTTGAACCTTATTTCCCGGCAATCTTCTTTTCGGCTCCAGCCCCAGACGAGTCGGAATCGCACTCAAATCCCCATATTCAACATTAAACATTTACTTTCCACACGCATTCGTGTACTAAAATCATCGATGATGTTTTATTTATTTAGACTTGGAGTTGCCTTTCGTAAAGGGGCACCAAAAGGCGAAGCCAATATCAGGATAAAATAATCCTTATTTCTATTTTGAAGCACGTTTTCCGATAGAAAGACCAAAAAACGGTCATCGTAGTAAAGTTAAGCTCTCAACTGAACCGTAACAGTTGCGTCGATAGCTTTCCCAATGTGCTTCTTTCAACACTTTTTTTTTCTCTGCTGTTCTAGGCAACAAGACAAAATCACTGCAGTGATGGAAAGCAATTACAGTGCTTTTTAAGGGGCTTCAGCCAGTAGAAACTTTATTCGAAGGATGATCCTTTCGGCACATGCAAGAAACGAGTCAACTATCCCAAATAACCATTTCTTTCGGGTCATCTCGTCGAGAAGCCTTTTTCGCTCTCGAAAAGTGTCTGTATCAAAAAACCCTTATAAAACTTTTAACTCACGAACGAGTGGCTTGATGGGGGGGTGTCTCATGACAATGGGTTGCTTTGCAGACAAGGTGGTATGACCTTTTCCTTATCAATAAATTGCCAACCACAAGGTGTCGCTGCTGAACAAAGTTGTACGAACTAATCTGACTTTGATTTAACGACCCCTGGTGTTTACCGCTTTATTAGGCCCTTGGGTGGATAGATGAAAAAGCAGGCCCATGAAATGATGTAATCATTTTGATTGATTCAATTTGATTTGCTTTACCACCCCTCTACACTTAAACGACTGTAAAAGGGATTGAAAAGGGGTAAAAGTATTTACTTTTAATATCGGAATAAATTAATGATAAGAAAAAGTTTCTGATAAGTCTCCAGAGAAGCAGAAAAGAAATGTTTTATTTATTCTTTGTTGGTTTCCGAAATGAACTTTCATCATAACCAAAACTAGGAAAAAGTTCCCGTCGACGATTGAACAAAGCAGATTAGGCCTAAAAACCCAAAGAAATTATGTTTAATGATTCAGAATTTCTCGAAATTTAATTTGCTTCTGACTGAACAGAACCGAGAGTAATGGGAAGCAATGGCTGGTCAGGGTTGAGTGCACGCCTGGCAGAAGTCAAATTATGTGGAAATAATTGAACGTTCAGAGTAGAAAGTTGGAAGTTCATTAAATAACTCAAAAATGTTCAAATGTTCTTTTTTTGCTGGTAAAACGATTTCCGGCAACCTCAACAGTCAGTTTTGTATTTTTATCCGTTTTTTTTTTCATTTTTAGACAATTTGATTTTCATTTAATGCGCTTGTTCTGAGAAGCATTTGAACAAAGTGAATAGCAAAGTGATTACACTTCGAAGTCACATTAGTAGCTTGTCACATTGAAAATTTCATCAAAATATGCTTGCGGGGGATTGCAATGTGAGATATTGTTGACTTTATTGCAGCTTACATTGTGCACGATTAGACTTTGAACTTTGATATCAATTTAAGTTTTCAACTTGTTTCAATAAATAACTTTTAGAAACAAACGAGAAAACAGCTAGAAGGTGCAATGAGAAACCGATGAACACGTAGCAATAAGCAATGCTGTTCGAATGTCACACCATGTGGATTATTATAAAGTTTTCTGTTTGGAAATTATAAAGAAATCTGGAATAAATCAAGCGTTGGACCCGCACATAATAATAAATGTGCATTCTCTCTTTAATTTCCTATTGATCTATTCAGTCTGATTGGATAAGTCGCCTTGACGACATGTTAATAAAGATATCTAACTAAAAGATTAAAAAACAAAGTGTTTGATTAGACTCAAATGGCGATTGACCAGATCTGGGCCGGCCACGGTCACTACAGCGTTCTGCAAATTATGCATAAGCCCTTTCAGTTTTCCTTTATTTTTCATGCACATTCAGTTGAAGTTAATTTGAAGCAAAATTTTCACTCTATTGAATTCGTTTGAAAGTGGTTGGTTGGTAAAACAGAACCTCGTTAGTTAACAGCAAGCATTTCAAGGATTTGTTTACTCCGCTTTCGAGTTTTTATTTCGTTCTTTAAAACTTCTGTTGTGAAAAACGCTTCAAGAGCTGTAAATTTACATGACAGCTTCATAAAACTGACACCCTGATGGAGTGGTTCAGTGGCTTCTCTCGAAGTCACTCGAGAATTGTGAGCTCGGTAATTAAGTTTAAAATATTTTTCCGAAGTTTTCTATTGGAAAATGAAATTTTCCGTTGCCTGAATCGTGCTTTGCATCTTCAGTTGCAAAATTGTTGCAGTGATGCTTCATAGAAGTCCAATTGTTAAAGTTAAATAAACTAAATATTTCTTTTTCTTCGATTTTTTTTTTTGCTTCTTCCAAGCAGTGTTTGTTGCTGCTGGTAACAAGAGGAAAAGGAAAAGTTTAATTTGCCCAATTTAAAGTGCCTCTGCCGACGTTCTAATGCTTATTATGAATCATGTTTCTGTTCTACATATTTCACTCAGTCCCAGGAAGCATGGAATAAGTTTTGCGGATCCGGCTGGGTGGCTGAAAGGGTGGAGTGGGGACGAGAATGATTTTTTTTGTTTTTGAAAATTGCTTTTGTTTTGCAATTTTCAGTCGTTTTTTCCTTTCTTTTAGCCAGCGCCGTAATTTCGCCGGCATTGTTCCCTTTTGTCGAAGCCATTGAGCGCGCTCGAATGATAAAGAAACACATTTTGGAGCGAGTACCTTAGCACTTCAAATGCGTTCTAATGATTTAGCCATTAAAACATGGCATAAATTTAGGCAATTCCTTCTCAAAGGCACAAAAAGAAGAAGAAGAACAACTAAAGTTATTATTATCGCAGATTGCTTTTTATGAGTCTTCAGAGATTCGTAACAAGCTCAACTTTCAAGTGATTTCTGAGTGCTGTCGACGTTTAGCTAAGACATCCCTGGCAGAGAAAAGCGACAAGAGAAGCAAAGTTATTGCGGATTAAGGGGTGAGAGTCAAAACTACCGTTAAGGAAAGCGCCAAGGCTCCATATATCTACATTGAAGTCAGTAGTATAATGTCCAAAACCCAATTTCCGTTTATATTTCCCTCTTACGTTCTCCCGCTTCGTTTCGGATCGCTGATTTGAAATATTGGAGTGCGCTTAAATCACTCTTCACTCTCTACACACGCTTTGACTTGTGTGCGGGCGGAATTTGTTGTCGGGCGCGTATCCGCAATCGATAGCACAAAGTCCCTCTCTGCCCTTTCAAATCGAACCGACAATGGCTTTTAGTTTGGAGATCCTTTTTCCCGTTTATTTCTGTCATTTATTTGGACTTTTGTGTGCGTACATCTTTATGGGAACGACTTCGATAAAATTGTGTATGCTTTGGGTCACTAAATCATATTGTGTTGAAATATTGAGTTATTTAACTTTTTACTGACTCCTTTAATGTCCAGTGAATGTGCTTTTTATGAGACTCTCTTTGCTGTGCGTTTCAACAAAGTCACTTTCCGTCTTTTCTCAAGTGAAAGTCATTTAATGGGCATCGCCGTATAAAGGAGCGTAGTTTGATGAATGACTTCATTCTTTGCGAATCATAGATAAAAAAATCCGAGAGAATAAATTCACTGAACTTTCTGCCCTTCTGAGCTCCGTTTCGATCACATTCATCAATTTTCTTGGACTGTTCGTGATCGGAGGTATGCGGTGGTGATGTCAAGAGTGCTTAAGAAGGATTAGAGGTGGTGCAAGAAAAGAGATTTCACGTGTATTCTCTAAGAGTGTGCCTTGTATATGTGAAACTATCACGTTTGTGGTTGAATTCGTCGCAACATTTTCATCTGCTGTTTAAACTTTCAGCCGTAAATTCGGCCATCTTTAGAAGATTTTTCAAGCC
>JPYR01000156.1:26767-37951 GCA_000775305.1 Belgica antarctica
TATGACTATAGCTTTTAAGGTTTTTGCGATGCTTTTAAGGCATTCTGCGGCTATTTTTGTCAATGTGTGGAACTTCGAATAAGATTTCCAAACGACCACGCAATCAAATATTTTTCAAACATTTTGCAAATTGTATCAACACAAATAACACGTCAACTCAATTTCGGATTTTAATCGAAACAAAAATTACATCAAATCTAATTTCGACCCTTCCGCATCAACGACCTAATGCTTTGAACGCCCCCCGATGCCATAAAATCCAAAAAATCCCTTTGAAAAATCTAATTTTTGAATAAAATTGATGTTTCGTCTCAATTGATGGGACATTTTTTCACTCTTGAGTGATTGACATGAGCATTGAATGCTGGAACATGTCAGCCGGCGCACGAGTTGAGAGAAGACGAGAAAAATGAAATCAAACGCTTGGGACAGTGTATTCACTTTTTATTGCAAATAGCGCTATTAATTTTGTCAAAGTGCTTTTTCCGAGAATTTTTTCAAACTTTTCCGACTCCGTCGCACCGAAGTTGAGCTCAAATGTCAAGTAGATGCTTCGTGTTCATCAATTCAAAAAATATTTATTCGGTCGTTAGCACGTAGTTTTCCCTTGTCGAAGCTTTTAGTGACTTGGTTCGTGAGTTCGTCCTCCTTGGGATCCCTTGAAAAAATGATATTTTAGTGCTTGTCGAAAAGCAGAAAGCAAATGAATGAACAAAGCAGTTTTCGGCTCGTTTTTACAGGAATGCCGGAAATTGGACCTGATGAAATGAGCTGGGACGGGGTGGACATTGGTCGTTAAACCAATAAACACTTTTATATTTCCAACTCGGGGTGTGCGCTGTTTTCAATCCCTCCATCAATAATACATGAAGCACATTTCGAATGTGACCAAATATTGTATTTTGTATTGCTTCAGGAATATATTTTTATTTTATTGGAGCGGCCTGGTGTTGTGAACGCTCAAAAACAAGAATATGGGGGGAAGTGAACGGAGATGTTCAACAGAACCGTCGGCTGCGACGTGACTCTTGGGTGCAATTTTATAACAATGATGAAGAACATTTCAAATTTAATTCTGTACTTGTTCGTTGTTGTCAGTAAAAGTTGGAACAAAATATGAATTGCTGAAGTTTGAAACCACATTAAAACTGCAATTCTGTAAACTGAAATGTTGAACACTTGTAATGCATACACAAAACAAGCATTGTCAATTAATTCTGATATGATGAAAGCTGCAGAATGCAGAATTGAGTGCCGTGTAATATTTTGGTGTCGTGATTAGTTTAATTAATGTGTCAAGTGAAAAAGTTTATCTGCATTAAGTGCGACAACGTCAGTTTTCAATGTTGTTAATTATTTTTTAACAAATGAAATTTGAGAGTTGGCAGCAATTTTGAAGCTTTGAAATTCAGTTTAACTAATATATAAATAATAACCCTTATGATTCCACTCTCTTTTCAGTTCTGGCAATTTAAAATGTATCCAATTTCCATTGCTGTCCCTTTTGTGGCCCATAAAACTAAACTGCAGCCAAGCCTTATAATAAAATTAAATTTTGGAAGCTGGGGTGGAATTTACTAAAGAAGGGGAGAGTTGAGGGTGTAAAAAGAAGCCGAACAGGGATACAACAAGCCAGATGCTCAATCGATGCTCATGTTCAATTGCCGTTGTAGACGCAACCTTTTCTGTGTTGTACAATGGAAATTCAAGTATAATGTTATGGTTTTGAACCTTAAGCAGAGCTAATTTCGAGCTGGAAAATATTAAATTAGAATTTCAGATGATAATTCCGAGCGATTTTGTTCTCAGTTCAGCAGAAATTGCTACGGACGCAAATTTGAGATCAATTCAGGTGGCTGGGAGATGGCAAAGACAAAGAACCGTCTAATCAGTCACGGCGCGTGGAGTTCCTAAGGATTGAATAACAAAATCAGCAAAGAGTATACAAAATTACTAAACAACCTCGCAGGCAAATCTCGAGAATCAAAGTTCCTCGGCCTTCCCTTTTTCTTACCGTCAAAATCATTGTTTGCTGAAAACGCGGGCTGCTGCTTTCCATTTTGATACTTTTCAATCTTCAAAATTAGCGATAGCGTTTCCCGGAAATCTCAATGAAAGCGCGCAAAAAAAATTAAATTCAATAAAATTGCTGGGAAATTAAAATTTAAATTTTCTCTCCCACCCAACTCGGCACTAATTGAGTTAACCGCGCAAACCGAAAATAAATACCTAATAACAGGTGTAGGGAAAACCTGAAACTTCACCTTTATCAGGAATCTCGTAATTTATTTCATCTCAAACCTCATACGGCAATCACCTTCGCATAACGCACACGTAGTAAAGGTACTAAAAGAAAAACGATGGAGATGGAAGGGTCGTCGATCAACGTCGTGATCGTTAAATCTGTGTTTGGTGAAATTCCGGGTAACAGCTTGGGAACTGAAATGAAGTGCGGGTGAAATGTGTCACGAAACAGGCCACTAAGTTGACGTCACCTGCCCACACCGCCCTGGAAAACTTTTCTTGAGGTTCTTTCGTCTTTTTCTTAGTTTTTCCTTCTTTTTACTCCATCTCGTTTTGTAACCATCCCATGAGTGTATCGCCAAATTATTATTCTGTGTTGTGATTTTCCGCATTTCCTTGGCTCTCCGCTTCGTCTTTGAAATTTCCTTTCTATTCGGTTCTGTGTTCTACTCTTCCACCTTAAAGCTACGATGCCCCAAAACGTAATTAGAAGATTCCTGAAAAAATGAGAAAAAGATTCGAGCTGAAAGCGAACTTTTCCTCCATTCACAGATCCCTGATAACACATACCTGCTTTGGAATTTATTTAATTCCTCTGGAAACTCCATGGAAACCTTTAAGTGTTTTAATTCACAAGCAGTCACAAAAGCTATCTAGACTGCCGAATGAATTAAATGTCGTCTGCAGCGCCTGCGACTAAATAATTGAGAGTTCTTAAAACATTTTCCATTCTTCAATGTCATTCACTTATTGCTTTCAAGGCAATGCAGAGCTTTGAAAGTTGTAAAATGATTTTCAAGGTTAAATAATACCGCGTTGCCTGGTGCTTTTAATTACAGGCTGAATTTTTCCCGCTCGTCAAAGTCAGATTTTTTTTATCAATTTTAATAAGTTTTTTTACGAAGAAAAAGGGCAACTTTCAGACATTCTGCATCGAACCGGATCCATAAAATGATGTCGGCTGATTGTCCTTTAGACGAGCTATTCCAATATTAAAATTCCTTGAATACATATCGAATGGCTTGATTTAGGTTCTTAGAACGGAAAAATACTGAAATTTCCATCCGTAACCATAAAAACCACAAAATTTTCTGAAAGCGACTATGAAGTGTGCAAAAAGTGTTAAAGGCTTAGCACGTAGCAGTCAGCCACGACGTCTTTAATCCGCTTTTTACTGGATGAATGAATCATATTTACTTTGCACTTCGTATATTTATTCAGTTTCTTCTTTCATTCATGCTTTTTAATATTTTTAACGAATTTGGATTTCGTATAAATGCCGCCCTTGAGTAGCTCTCTACTCTGTATCCAAAAATAATGAACCGCACCAGAAGAAACTATAGCAATTGATTACATTCTCGTGTCTTTTCAACAGCGAGGATGTGTGTACGTTCTATTTGGTTGATGGAAACACCCAAGCGGAGTTTTTGTCGCTGAAAATTTCATCGCAAAAGGTGGGGAGAGGTGGAACGGCTGAAGGGAGAAAGAAGGAAAAACTTTTTTTATCGAACTTTTATTCTCTCTACGATCCATCGCTTCATACAGCACAGCTTCATTCTTTTTCATATCATAGCAGAGAGAAAAGTTTCTTCGTTTTTGTGTGACTCTTGGCTTTGGGAATATCCAAAAATTGCTGAGGGACTCATCCTCATAATAGAAAACTGTTTATCTCTACTGCAGAGTTTGCCTGTTTTCTGTTCTTTTAGATCCACCTTTAATATATCAAGGCATAAGGCTGGGATGTAGGCAAGCGTGACAGTGACTGTCGTTATTTAAAGGAAGATTAAAAGTTATTGCTTCATTCAAATTTAAGCTGAGTTTCAAAGCCGCCGTTAAACCAATTCTGTTCCGCGACTAGCACTCGCGGAGTCTGAATTGCGACGCTGCCGGATTGTTTCCTTGGATGCTGTCGCGATGTATCACTGGAAGTGCTATCACTGTTATCAATGTTTCGCTCGCTCGCACGCATGATCGGGAAATCTTCCTTTGCTTGATAAGAAGAACGACGACCTCTGGTGTCAATTGTATCGTCCCTGATACGACTTGTTCTAGGAAAACATAGCGCTTTACGTACTACGGCCCATCTATATTCGACCAAATCCCACCGAGAATTCCACTGTAGCGGAGAAAAAGTTTTATTCGAGGATTATGATGTTTGTGCTTATCACATTATCGTTTGCAAGCCCCGCAACAACACGACTAGAAGTTTCCAGCAACGTAGGCAGTTATCATTCTCTCTTCTCTGCCATCCACAACTATCACTTCAATAAAAAGGTAGAGAAATGAATGGGGACAATTGCTTTTTCACAGACGCTTACCACTCTTCATGCACGAGTCTCTTCAGAAGACTAACGTTTACATGCCGGATGCGATTTCATGATTCTTTGTTTGTTTTATTTCTGTACAAGGACTGACTTTATGGTTCCATGATAGTTTATAAGTTTGAGATAAAACTTTCGGCAAACAAGGAAACAAAATCAACTTTAAGCGACTGTAATTTTAAGTTTTTCTTGTTGACTCTTCTCTGGGGCGGCTGCCCTACTTGTTTGAAACTTTTGGGACTTTCTTGGCAAGGCTTTTTTATCTGCTTAACGTGCATTTGGGATCTTCGCCAGAACTTATTCCAAGGAATTAAATTATCGATTCAATGGAACAAAAGACCGTTGACCGGTGTTCAATCGTCGTAGGAAAAGAAGTTCATCGGCTGGTGGCAGGTTTTGAAGACACTTTTCATTTCGATGGTCAGCAATTTAAGCAGAGTTTGTGTTTAGAAATGTCAGAAATGTCAAAAGCACTGGAACTTGAAGTGTTTCAACGCTTAATTTCACTTCCCATCGTTCTTGAATGTTTTGACTCGAAAGTTTCAATTTTCAAATTCCAAAGTTTCTATTCCGAAATTTAAAGCTTTCTTTCAAATCATAAAAATGAAAATCTTCTTTGCATGAGCTAAGATTTTACTTGACGTTCCTGGCACATACGGAAAGAATTATTCCGATTTTTTTTTAACTAAAAAAGCAATAGAACTTTATTTGCGCATTTTTCTTCGGATTTTCACACAAGTTTTCATCATATCTTAAAGCTTCAATTTGAGATTTATCATGCATCCAACAACACATCTCCTGTTTTTTCCCGAAATAACCCAATTTGAGCGATAAAATAGGGAACAATCGAAAGGTCTCCGATAATCGGAAGAGACGTTTTTATTATCCATCCGATGAACAGCCCCGGAAGTAGACTTTCTCCCTTCCGTTTGATTATTTCCAAATCCATCCCCATCTCAAGATTCTTTTAAAACTTTTCATTCCCTGATCCGTTCTTATGGTCGCTTCAAACATTCAGCTTTATCATCTTTTAAACTCAGGCAAGCTGACTGTGAACCTCATTAATATTTAAATGCCTAAATTATCCCCACTAAATGGATAGCATCTTTAAAAATGTAGAACGCTCATTAACACAGAGCGAACTCAACAGCGTAAACATGTGAAATCCTATAGCCGGGTATTAGCGGAGTGAACAACAGCCAGGAATTGGGTTAAAAACCTTACACCGTCATCATCTGTAAACATTGTCTGAATCATTCGATCTGTTCAGATTGTTGTGTGTACTGACGCTTTTGTTTTCCTAGTCTGACGATGAGTTTTGGAGGGGTTGCGCTACACACGTATGGAAATACCAGAAAAGAATAAAACAATTTTGATGGATTAAACAGTTATTCTAACTCCTGTTTTTCTGCGGTTGTTTGAAAAAGGGAAGCATTTGCTTGAAGGCAAACCCTGAGCAAAGATTGAATTTGTTGAAAAATGAATTCTTGACTGCGAAAAAATCAGAGGTTGGCTGCGAAGTCAAAGCTCTTTATGGAAAAAGCTCTGGGGATTAAGAAGAGTGCAAAATGGATTTCTTAATGGAAGCTTGTCAGGATCGGTCTGCGTCAGTTACATACAAAAACATAAAATATAAACATTTGAAGATGCATTTTTAATGCTTTTAATGGCATACATCAAACAAAACAGACTCCCAGAGCTTGTTTCGTTGGGAAAACATTCGTCCAATTGCGACTTAAAGCAAACTTTGACAAGCACTGTGTGCAGCAGCAAAGAGTGAAAGATGTGACAAGACGATTGTAAAAAAGTTTTCGATACCAAACGACCACGTTTTGAACTGCCAGCGAGAAAACGACTCTGAAAACGTCAAAGGAAGTTTGATTTTATTGTTCCGCTGGGGCCTTTTCTACGAATGACCCACTGACTGTCTGCCATTTAAGGAAAAATAAGAAAATCCTTGATCTTCTTTTTCGAGTACTTGTCAAAGATGAAGGCGAACACATTCATCATGCTTGAGACGAAGAATAAAAGTTCCATTGGAAGCAATTTATTTTATTCTTCAAATTAAATTATTCGTACAATCAAACACAAAGAATGGAGTAAAATTTGCGTATGATAAATTATACAGAGTTCTTTTCTCACTTTCTTGTCTCACTGCGACACGAGAATAAATCGTGTGAAGAGCTTCTAAGTGCTGTGATGATTTTAATGCGCACTTTATTCCGCTGTATTTTCATTTTTTCCCTCCGGGGATCACTTGGAGAGAGCGTCAAGTGGGGGCGTGCTCGTGGATATAAGACGACGACTTGAAAGCAGAGCTTAAATTTCAAATCGCTTGATGAGTTTGTTTTTCATAGACTTGTAACACTTCACGAAAACACCCCCGCGCGAGAGCGTTTCCTTTTCTTCCACTTCAAAAACTCCTTCGTCGTGTGCATAATCGCTTTAAAAATCACGCGAAATACATAAAACATATACAAAAGAACTCCTCTTGTGATGTAATTTAAGCAGCACATACAATTGTGTTTGCAGCACACAGTTTCGTAGAATGCACAAGGAGATAACTTACACAATATATGATGCTGACAAGAAAGGAAGAATGAAGTCATAGATAGTGTGGTTTTCGTCTGGAATCCCTTCTAAGCAAGCACGAGTGACTTGGCTGGCTGGATTTCCATTGAATTCCCCTCTTGACACGCTCGACAGTAATCTAGCGCTACGTTCTATCCATGGAATGAACTTAAAATATATCTTGCGCTCTACACTCAAGACCCAAGACTGTTAATTCTGAAGAAATTCACTGAATCTAAACAATTGCATAAACGAAAGACGCTTGCACACATCCTCGTCCGAGCATATTTCGTAATTTTTCCTGACTTCTTCTTTTGTTAGTCGTCGTCGTCTTCACAAAAAATCACACAAGATAACATTCAATTAGACGTAATGCCACATGTGAAGGAAAATTTACGGAAAAACTATTTTATAACTTGGCTTGGAATGTACTGCGCTGAAAAGAAAGCTTGGCTAACGAGATACTATTGTTCGCAGTCTACAAAAAGCTTTTTCTTCATGAATTTTTCTTCTTCTTTTCAATTCAAATTTTGCATACATGCTGAAGGGCGATTGCAGCACTTTCTAATCGGAGATTGAACAGACGAATTTATGTCAGTCCATGTTCAGCTTTTCACTTATTCATGCTTGGTTATTTTGTGGTCCATTTTTACACCATTTTGCATGCTTTTCAATGATTGGCTAGTGTTCGTTCCATTCAAGTGTGATTTAAGTGTTTGAACACTGTTTGGATAGATTTTCGTTCAATTTTGGCATGACACAAGCGTTGAGTCACCTTCCAGTTCATTTTTAAAACTGCTCCAAACTGTTTCAAACATTCCAAAATCCATAATTTTCCAACAACCAATTAAATAGTGTTGCAGCAATTTGTAGACAGTGCTGCATCGATTCGTTAGACGTGGCTACGAACACGAGAGATGGCACAGAAAAATTCAATTTCAAAAATGGGAAAACATGTAATATTTTTTGATAACTGTCCCTGTTGTTTATCAGTTGGCAGAGTTGTGTCCAACGAATTTTTATTGTGTTTGACAACAAGCCTTAATTTATGATTTTGATTTAAAATACATACAAACCCGGATTTAATCATACTTAAACTTAAAGCAATTTATAATACAGGGTAACAAAATTATTAGAATTGATGACTTCTGTGTGGAGCCATTACTTCTCGTCGAAATTTCTGCCAAGTCACCTGTGGAAACGAAAAAAAGTGAAAAAGAGAAAGATTATAAGAAAATGGGAAAGTTTTCTCTGCCGCCTAGAGTGACAAATGCGTTCAACGCACTCATGCTTCAAAATTGATCTGCAAAGATTTTATCTTTTGCGCTCCCGCCAGCTTTAAGCCAAACACTCTGAATTACATCACTCCATTAATTTTCCCCCTCAAATGATTTTTGCTACAGAGCTAATACATCTTGATGAATAGACGAACAAAATTAATCCAGATATGCGGTGGAAATGTGGTTCTGCTGCGAAAAGCCATCTTGAGAGAGCCATAATGCGAGGGTAGGTAATTCAAAAAGGCTTCTGTTGTTGTAAATAAGATTGAATGCTAGTTGAGACAGTTTGTGGGCCTCGCCCGATTATGCAGGTGAGCTTATGATGTGTTCAACCGAAAAACAAACTCTTGAAGCTAAAATTAATCATCGGTAGCTTTAATTTTCGAATTGTGGCTTGTATCAGAGTAGGTTTCGAGCTTTACCAAATCATTTATTCTTTTTCTTTAATACCGCAAGCACACAAGAGATGAGAAAATGAGTTCGAGAGGGGGAGACAAAGAAGCGAAGAAGTGATGCGGGTTTGGGTGGAAGTGATTAATTTTTCGACAGAAAATAACTGCATGGAAATTGATTAATGCGATCATAAAAAATATGTTTGTTTGCCTTTCTTTCGTGGTAGTGAATCGAGCAGACGGAGTATTGTAAAGAATATCGAACGCAATCAGCTGTAAGGATCATTAATTATAGAAAATTGCTGAGCGCTTTTCGAGGCAAAGCTTTTCAAATCAGCTTGAAAGCTCTGCATTGAAGATGGAAGCAAGGCAGGAGTGGAACAATTTGCTAAATCGTGTATAAACGTGCTAAATTTTCCGAGAATTGTTCGCTTTTCTTGTTACGTTCACGTGAAAAAAGATTAAAAATGGTTGCAGAGCAAGTCAACTGTTCCAATTCCTAAGACGAAGTTAAACTCCACTACAAATTATTCCTTTCAGGAAGATCCGTCTTTTCATAAAATTGTTAATGAGAATTTTATTTCATTTGTTCGCCGCGTTTACCCTTCAAGTGAACTGAAAAATTCAGCATTGCAAATCAGCCCGAAAGCTTCGCTAACAGACCCTCAAAATCTAAAAGTCTAATTTCGCTTTATCTATCACAACAAGATGTTTGCTTTTCACTGTCGGAATATCAGTTCACTTTCTTAGTCGGGCGATTACGTTCAGGCGGGAGAAAGGAATAAAAACGAAGACGAGGAAGCACCCAAATAAATAATGTTAATTTGTCCCATAAAGGAGCTTTTTCTTCTCTGTCTCTTGAAAGCTTTGCGCAAAAAGTTTTGCTGGGGATCATCCGGAAAAGCCGTTTTCTGACTTAAAATAGTTAACTTCAAGATTTCTTAGAATGAAAAATACGAAAAGCTGAAGAAAAGCCAAGAAAAACGTCAAAACTTTTATCAAATGTTTAGATTCAAGACACTTTGAGTGACGATATTTATGCCCAACCAGCGACCCGTCAAGGAAAAAACTTTTATTGAAATTTCAATCTTGAAATGAAATTGATAGTATTCATTACGGTTATAGGTATCAAAATAATATACACAGCCAGGTGCTATGAATTAGAAATTATTTCGTAGCACTCAATCGTCAGTGAAGGGGAGACAAGAAAAGTATTTTCCGACATCACTTCATAGTATGTCGCTGCCTGTTGCCCCCGGAATGGAAAGCGAAATGTAGGAAAAGTAATGAAAAATCAAGACATAAAATTATTTAAATTACATCGCAAGCGCGAGTGGAGTGGCAAAGTGCCTTGTCGCAAGATTTCGCAACATTTTACAATTCTGATTTCATTAGCACCTTGAAAATTTACTTTTCCGTTCTCTCTCCTTCAAGGCGAAAATTGAGATTCTTTACGGTTCGGTAGCGGAATCAACATTTTTACCATCTGCGAGAAAAATCCCGGCGACGACGTGTGCTTGGGGCAAACAGCGTCTGAAGATGGCAACTATCATTCTAAAACGATTTCATATTAATTTTAAATGTGATTGAATTTCACTCTCAGTGGAACGAAGCAATTTTTGCCCTCCTACGAGATGCAAGAAAATTATATCTCATGCTTGGTATCACTGTCAAATTGAAAATTTCTTGGTTCTCCGTCTTCTTCAACTTTTCACTCGCCTTCTCTTCCACGTGCTGATCTGAAATCTCGTCACTGATAATCGTTCTTGATATTGATTTCTAAAATTTAATAAAAAAAAAATGTAATTGCCGTATTTGCCCGTGCTTTAAAGACTCAGATACGAACAAATAAAGCTGAAAAAAATTTCTCTCGAGATTCTTTCATCAACGATACTATTTCGTGCGGCGTCGTCAATGTTGACGTTAATGGGATCATTAAAATTCTTTTGATTAGAAACTACGATGCTGAGTTTGAAGTGTGTTTAAATTTCGTGTCGAATTGGCTGCTGATTGCGACAGCGTTTGGCAGAAGTGTGGGCGCTGGTATCATGTGTTTGAAACGTGTTGAAACCAGAGAAGTCATCCAATGATGCGTGAAGATTTTCAAACAAAGTGACTTTTGAAATTTAATTGAAAATCCCTGTAAATTGTGAGCCTTCACTTGAATTTAAATTTTTACGGAGACTGTCAGCATCATTTTCGAACTGTTCCCAAAACTTTTCCAATTTCTGACGTATATTTGTTAGCAAGTAAATTTTGAAAAACTATGTTTGACTTTTCATGATAAAAAATCTCATTATAAGTTACCAGTGCTGTACATTGATTCTTCGAAAGCTTTTAATTGGCAGAATTTGGATATTTTCTTATATGACGACT
>JPYR01000156.1:88248-98882 GCA_000775305.1 Belgica antarctica
GTGGGCGTTGAAGATGATGTTCAACTACGACATTCAAAGCAATGCGATGGCGATCTTGCGAGCCATGTACAAAGAAACAATTCCGGCGCGTTCTCGATTGGACAACAGCGATGCTGAAAATTGGGAGAAGACGATCATGGATCAGACTGTCGCTCTCGCCCCGCACGCAAACATTGTGACAATGCCCGGTTACTTCTGCGATCAAATCCCAAACTTGAAATACTCGCGGGCTTTGTATCCAAGTGCTTTGCCTGCGCGTCTGAACCCTACCGGCTACGGCCGCAACATGAGCTTGTTCTTGCTGATGAAGCGATACGACAGCAACTTGAGAGACTTTCTCGATGGCAACATTGAAATGCGCACTCGAGTGCTTCTCTTCGCGCAACTGTTAGAAGCTGTCGCTCATCTCAACCGATCTGGAGTCGCTCATCGTGATTTGAAGTCCGACAACATTCTCATCGATTCGTCGTCAGACACGCTGCCTTTGCTCGTGCTTTCCGACTTCGGTTGCTGCTTGGCTGACAGCAAGAACGGTCTTCGATTACCTTACGCTTCGAACGAGATCGACAAGGGCGGAAACCAGGCTTTGATGGCTCCGGAGATCATCAGCAAGGAGCCAAGCATGTTTGCAGTACTTAATTACACCAAAAGTGACTTGTGGGCTTGCGGAACCATCGCCTACGAGATTTTCGGCTACCCAAACCCGTTTTATAACCCACCCGGCAACTCAACTGCTTATACAAATGGTTTGATCAACGAGACGTACAACGACTCGATGTTGACTGACATGGGCGAAGAAGTGCCGATGATCGTGAGAAAGCTCGTCGAGAACATTTTGCAGAGAAATCCGGGCCGAAGATTGAATTGTGATATTTCTGCGAATGTTTTGGAATTGTATTTGTGGGCGCCATCAAGCTGGATTCGTTTTGGAAGGAGTCCAAATAACAATGAGGTGAGGTTGCAAATTTCATCTTGTGAAACCTTTTTCACTCAATTATTTTGATTTTAGATCCTCCAATGGCTGTTGAGCTTGACAACGAAGGTTTTGTGCGAAGGCGGGTTCGCTTCGGTCAGCAAGGACTACGGAATCAAGAGCCGCCGCACTTACACAGAGTACATTTTAATCTCGACCTTCCTCTCGAGAGCCAAGTTGCGAAACATTCGCCAGGCGTTGAACTGGATCCAGTCGTTGTAAGCATAGCTTGCTGAATGTTTTATTTTTGTTAAAATCGAGCTGAAACTGCTTTGTGATGTTGAGAAATTAATAAAGTTTTGTTTTCAAAAGTTAGAGAGCAGCGTTTATTAACAAACTTTACTTGGATTTGAGGAACTGGAAGAAGTTAAACCTGGATATTTTCGATGTTTTCTACTTCTTTGTTCCCCATCACAGTTTTAAGGATTTTATTGCGGTAGTTGAAGAGAAATCCTTGGATGTCCTTGGTTTGACGGAGCATTTGGCGAAGTTCTCGGTAGTTTGGATGCTCGGGCTGCAGATCGCGGACTAAAATATATAATTTTTTAAGTCAAACAAATCTTGAAACACTTAATAAACTCACGATCGTAGTCTTCTGTGACTGAATCATACACAAAGTTCACCGAGTAGTCTTTGTTTTCAGCGAAATGTATGCGCAACTCGATCAAATTGGGCGGAAGATCGCCTTTGTTGTCAATTTGAACTTTCACTCCGAGCTTCTTGAAGAACTGCTTCATTTCTTGACTGATTCCAACAGCTTCAGACTTCACATGTTCTTCCAGCTCAGTCATCTTTTCTCGCATTGTCATGTTGCGAGTCGACAGCACCTTCTCGTTTTTCTCGATTTCTTGAAGTTTAGATTTTACGAGTTTCATTTCGGCGATCTTCTCGCTTTCGTCTTTCTCGATGGCTTTGAGCTGCTGTCTGATTTCCTCAAGCTCGAGCGCACAACGGACTGTTTGCTCGTAGATTAAGTCGTCTCTCATTGCGATCTGTGAGTCCATTTTAACTTCAAGACTGCTGAACTTTACGAATGTAAACAAGAATGTCCCGTTGTTTCCGTTGAGATTTGTTGTATAGGGTGCGCAGCTCAAGGTTTAACGGTTTTTTGAAATTCAAATCTCAAAAGGGGCTTCTAGCTTTTGCGGGACATTTTTTTATTTCCCGTTGTGAAAGTCTTCTCACTCGGAAAATTCTTGTTTGTCAATAGTAGAACGTTAAGATGTTCTAAGTGCGTGAATTAAATTACGAATCGTGAGTCTCAATCGTTCTCCTTCGGTTCCGCATGTACGCGGGCTTTAATACCTTGTATTCGAGTTTAAAAACCAAAACGCTCGGATTTGTTTTGCCTTTTGGGCTGGACCCGAGTTTAAGTGAATAATTTTCATCAACTAGCAAATCTCCGTGGATTTTAGGGTGCTGATTGAATAAAATAAAACGAAATGGCCAACGAGCGAGTGACTTTGGCCGACGCGCTGTCGAATGTCGAGATTTTAGACGAACGTCCCCTCCCGGACGAGCAGCCGCTGATCGAAGCCGCAACTTGCTCCATCACCTACCAGGCTAACTTCGATACAAACTTCGAAGACCGCAACGGGTTCGTGACTGGAATCGCTAAGTACATCGAAGAAGCGACGACTCATGCGAATCTGGTAATTTTTAATCAATTGGAGCATGAAGCCTCACAAGTCGAGAGTGAACATGAGTCATCACGCATCATGACGTCACTTTATTATTGCAGAATATTCTACTCGATGAGGGCCAAAAGCATGCAGTCATGCTATACACATGGCGGTGTTGTTCTCGCGCCATTCCGCAACCCAAGTCCAACGAGCAGCCGAACCGAGTCGAGATTTACGAGAAGACCGTCGAGGTTCTAGCGCCGGAAGTCAACAAACTTCTCAACTTCATGTATTTCCAGGTGAGTTTGTTGCATTTCTGACTCACAGTCGTCTTAATGGTGTTTCCTTTTTAGAAAAAAGCCATCGAAGCCTTTTCGCTGGAAATCAAGCGGTTGTGTCATGCTGAAAAACGCAAAGATTTCGTCTCCGAGGCGTATCTGCTAACACTCGGCAAGTTCATCAACATGTTCGCCGTCCTCGACGAGCTGAAGAACATGAAGTCGAGTGTCAAGAACGATTACTCAACATACCGGCGAGCGGCACAGTTCTTGAAGGTCATGTCTGACTCGCACACGCTTCAGGAATCTCAGAACTTGTCGATGTTCCTGGCCACACAAAACAAAATTCGCGACACTGTAAAAGACACACTGGAAAAGATTCCCGGCTTCGAAGACCTGATCTGCGAGGTCGTCAATCTCGCCGTTCACATGTTCGAATACAAAATGTTTATGACTCCCGAAGAGAAGCACATGCTGGTCAAGGTCATGGGCTTCGGCCTGTTTTTGATGGATTCCGAAGTCTGCAACATCAACAAGCTCGACCAGAAGAAAAAACTGCGTCTGGATCGCATCGATCGCATCTTCAAGAACCTCGAAGTTGTTCCATTGTTCGGCGACATGCAAATCAACCCGTTCAACTATGTTCGCAAAAGCAAGCACTTCGACGCCAGCAAATGGCCGTTGAGTACATCGCAAGCCATCAGCCCGCAAGCTGACCTTATGGTGCACTTGCCAAACATCCGCGAAGAACACGTCAAGTATATTTCAGAGCTGTCGCGGTACAGCAACGAAGTCACGACAACTTACACGTACAAAGAGAACCATTCAGACGCTGAGAATCGAGCTGTCAGTGACTTGGCTTTGCGTGGCTTACAGTTGTTGTCGGAATGGACTAGCGTTGTGACTGAATTGTATTCGTGGAAGTTGCTGCACCCAACCGACCACCACCAAAACAAAGAGTGCCCGCCGGAAGCCGAAGAATACGAGCGAGCGACACGTTACAACTACACCACTGACGAAAAGTTCGCTCTGATCGAGGTCATCGCCATGATTAAGGGGCTCCAAGTGCTAATGTCGCGAATCGAGACGGTTTTGTGCGATTCAATCCGCCGAAACATTTATTCCGAGTTGCAAGACTTTGTGCAAGTGACACTCCGCGAACCGTTGCGCAAGGCGGTGAAGAACAAGAAAGATTTGATCCGATCGATCATCATGTCAGTGCGAGAAACGTCTGCAGATTGGCAGCGTGGTTGTGAACCATCAGACGATCCAGTGAACAAAGGCAAGAAAGACCCGGACAGCGGCTTTCCGATCAAAGTTCCGCGCTTGAACGTCGGGCCAAGTTCAACCCAGCTTTACATGGTGCGCACGATGTTGGAGTCGCTGATCGCAGATAAATCTGGCGGCAAGCGAACACTCCGAAAAGACATCGATGGCCCGTGCCTCGTACAGATCGACCAGTTCCACAAGAACTCTTTCTACTGGAACTACTTGCTTGGCTTCGGTGAAACGTTGCAAAAGTGTTGTGACTTGTCGCAGTTGTGGTATCGTGAGTTCTACCTCGAGATGACGATGGGACGACGTGTCAAGAAGTGTTTGGTTCGTCATCAGCACAACGAAGAGTGCAACGACTTGATCACGATGGAGAAGCGAATTCAGTTCCCGATTGAGATGTCGATGCCGTGGATTCTCACCGATCACATTCTACGAACAAAGGAACCGTCGATGATGGAGTATGTGCTGTACCCGCTCGACTTGTACAACGACTCGGCGTTGTACGCGCTGACCATCTTCAGAAAGCAGTTCTTGTATGACGAGGTGGAGGCTGAGGTCAACTTGTGCTTCGATCAGTTCGTCTTCAAGCTGTCTGAACAAGTCTTTGCGCACTACAAGCAGTTGGCTGGAAGCATTTTCCTCGACAAACGATTCCGCGTCGAGTGCGAGGTTCTCGGATTCAACTTCCAATCATACCCGAGAAACAATCGCTACTCAACGTTGCTGAAACAGAGACACGTGCAATTACTCGGCCGCTCAATCGACCTCAACAAACTCATCTCGCAGAGAATCAACGCCGACTTGCAGAAGAGTTTGGAACTGGCGATCTGTCGCTTCGAAGCCAGCGACATTACCGGAGTCGTTGAACTGGAAGCTTTGTTGCAAGTGAACCGCTTGAGTCACAAACTGCTGATGAACGAAGGTTTGGCGCTTGATGACTTTGAGTGCATGTTGAAGGAAGCCAACCACAACGTTCTTGCGCCATACGGTCGCATCACACTGCATGTCTTCGACGAACTCAACTATGACTTCCTTTCCAACTACTGCTACAACGCCGCCACGAACCGTTTCGTCAGAAACAAACTGCAAATCTCGGGACAGCCAATCCAGCGTGAGAAACCGCCGCAGATGTTCCACTACTACTTGTGGGGATCGAAGCAACTGAACGCTGCCTACTCTACACAGTACGGCCAATACACCGGATTCGTTGGAACTCCGCATTTCCACTCGGTCTGCAGACTGCTCGGCTATCAAGGCATCGCGGTCGTGATGGACATCATCATGAAGGACATTGTCAAGCCACTGGTGCAAGGAAACCTCCTGCAGTTCACGAAGACGTTGATGGGTGCCATGCCGAAGACATGCAAGCTGCCACGACACGACTACGGCTCGCCGGGTGTGTTGGAGTATTATCAAGCGCATCTCATCGACATCGTTCAGTATCCCGATGCGAAGACCGAACTCTTCCAAATCTTCCGAGAAGTCGGAAACTCGATTCTGTTCTGCATGTTGATGGAACAAGCGCTTTCGCAAGAAGAAGTGTGCGACTTGCTCCACGCTGCGCCGTTCCAGAACATTTTGCCGCGACCGCACTGCAAGGAAGGTGAAAAGCCGGAAGCCAAGCAGAAGCGACTTGAACAGAAGTTCGCGTCACTGCAGATTGTTCCGAACATCGAAAAGCTGGGAACAGCTAAGCAAGCACTGATCGCTCGTGAAGGAGACTTGCTGACCAGAGAACGTTTGTGCTGCGGCTTGAGCATCTTCGAAATTATTTTGACGCGTTGCAAGTCGTACTTGGACGATCCGGTCTGGGCAGGACCGCCGCCAGCCAACGGGGTCATGCACATAGACGAGTGCTCGGAATTCCATCGCTTGTGGTCGGCACTGCAATTCGTGTATTGCATTCCAGTTGCAGGAACTGAATACACTGTTGAGTGAGTTTTGCGATGATTAAATTGTTGAACTGGTGTTTATGAATGAATTTTCTTTTAGGGAACTGTTCGGTGAAGGTCTTCACTGGGCTGGTTGCGCAATTATCGTTTTACTGAATCAACAAAGGCGGTTCGAGGCTTTAGACTTCTGCTATCACATTCTAAGAGTCCAACGAGTGGATGGAAAGGACGGAACTGTTAAAGGAATCGTGAGTCAATCTTCAGGCACTCTTGAAACGTGAATTTAATACAAATTTTCAATCGTTTCAGAACCTCAAACGAATGGTTGACCGCATCAGACGCTTCCAAGTGCTGAATTCTCAGATTTTTGCAATATTAAACAAGTACATGAAGAACAGTGAAGGCGGTAAGTGTCTAAAAATCTTGTTTAGGTGTAAAAACTTAAATTTTTATTCAACAGAATCCAATGTCGAGCATGTCCGATGCTTCCCACCGCCCGTCAGCCAACACCAAAAGATTTACGAATCGAGAAGCAGTCAGAAGATTTACGATTAAACTCTAATAACAGACCCACTAAGCTTAGGTTTACACGCATAAAGTTAATCACATCAATGTAATCGCTATTTAACACAAGCTATTGTGACATTCATCAAGTAAACGTAGCCACAATCGAGTTCGAATGGACTATGAAGGTACAATAATTCACCAGACGAGCCAGAGGAGCAAGATATGTGAGATTTCCTTGTGAACTCATCGTCCAAATCGGTTTCAAAGTCGTCACTGGCCCACCGCGATCATAAATCCGAAGATTCATAAGAACGCTGCCAGCACTAATGGTCGTAGATTACTCAAGTTAAAAGTATTTCTCTTGTAAGCTTAAGATTTTATTAGAGAATAAAGAAATTTTTGATTCATAAATCTTAAAACTAAATTTTCAAATGGATTTCAATTGTTCATGCGATTATCCTTCCAACGCTTTGTTGAACTCGTTGATTTTCTCGCAAGCGTATTTCTGCTTCTCATCGAGCACTTCCATGAACTGATCCTTCAAAGCTTGAAGATTCGGCATGTTCTTACAGTCAGGCACGTTCAGGAGAGTTGTGAAGAACTGGTCCCAGAGAATCTTGTTGAAGTAACGCGGGTAATGAGTTGTTACATTCCAGTTGATGATTTTCTTCTCAACTTGCATGTATTTTCCGAAAAGCATGACGTGAGATGTGCCTGCAAGCCCGAAAAGATCGGTTTGGTATGTCCAAGGCTTGCCTTCCTGCATTTCACAACAGATGAAGTTCTCGGTGGTGACTGCAACTGTGAATGCTGTTTCTTTGTTGTACCAATCCATGTCGATTGCATCGCCAAAGTCGATGAGTTGTAGGGCTGGAACTCTCATGCCGTACTCGATCCTAAAAATAAAAACTAAAGTAAGAACTTGTGTTTGATATAAGTTGCGTAAAACTTACTTGGACATGACCAGAAAGTTGTCGGGCTTGATGTCGCCGTGGATGATCTTGCAGGCATGAAGATGATCCATGATTGAGAGAAGCTGAGTCGTTAGCACCATCACGACGTACTCGTCGACGTTCTTGTTCGTGGCGACTTTGTGCTTGTTGCAGACGTCGATGATGGATCCATACGGCGAGAATTGCGTGATCAAAATGCTTGCGTTCATTGCTACGACGGCATGTTCGACGTTCATGAAGGCGGGAAGCATTTGTTTGACCTTCAAACGGTCCTTCAGTTCGACGCAAATGTAAAGTTCCCAGAGATTCGGCGGCTTCTCCTGCTTCAATGCGTAAGTTTTGCCGTTGTTGCAGTTTCTTCCGGTGTAAATCGATCCGAATCCACCTTTTGCGATGAATTTCATGACTACAAAGCTGTTGTCATTAACATCGACGACCAGTGAAGGCTTCAGTTGCGGGATTTTCTTCAGCAAAGTGCAGGTCGGGGAGTAGTCCTCAAGGTATTGGCTGAAGTTGCAGTGTTCCAGCATGCATTCCCGCACTGCCGAATCGAAAGGATTTCCGTTTGCTGCGATGATGGCATCCTGGACTTTCACAGACAAATTGTTCACGTTATCAGTCAAAGTGTGTTCGTATCGATTTGAGGGAACGACAGCGAAGCTGCAACCGAGATCTTCGGCTTCTTCGTACTTTTCTTCGATTTTCAGCTCTGGCTGTGCTCGCGGGAGGTAAATACTTTTGCTCATGTCATTCTCGTCGTCGAATTCTTCATCAAAATCCTCAAAGATATTGAACGATTTTGCAGCCGCTGTTTTAGGCGCTGGAGGTGCAGGTGGAAGCGGCATTTTAAACTCTGGTGCTTTGAAATTTTCTAGTTCAGCTGATTTTTTTTCCACCTTCGACTTCGACTTGGACATGAATTTTAGTTCGTCTTCTTCATATGGAACGCTAAGGTTGAACTCGTCGTTGGACATCCTAGCTTCAACCAAGAGCGTCGAATTCTTGTAGTTGCCCAAAGCCAAGCTGAACTTTTCAGTGTTCAAGTCCTCATCGAACAGGTTTTGCGTCGGCGTTGCGCTTTTTGGTGGTCCGAGAGATGAACCGCTGAAGCTTTTCTTGAATTCTTCTGTCAGCGAACCTTCGGATGGGTTCGAACCTTCATTTATCTTCAAACCTTTCAGACCTGACGTGAGTGAATTACCAATTCCCGATGCAGCTGAGAACTTCAGAAGATCGCTCAAGTCGTTCTTTTTCGACGTGTCCACATTTGACTTCGGCGGCGACGCGCACATTGCAAGAAACTCGTCAGAAAGCGAACGAACAGGATTCGCTGGAGGCACCACGAGATTTTCTTTGCGTGACATGTGCATAAAGCCGGTCCCTTCGTCGTCGGGAATTTTTGGAACTGCGACAGTCTTTGTCTTAGGCTCTTCCATCATGGAATCTTCGTAGATGCTGAACGGGATTGAATCGTTCTTCTTGTCGTCTAGCTTTGATGCTTCTGGCTGCTGAGTTGCTGGAACTTCAAAGTCTTCGGTTGCTGGTATGTCCAACTCTTCATTAACCTCAACTTCTTGCGTTGCTGGAATCTCGAAGTGATCAGCCAAGTCCATGTCTTCAGTTGCCGGAATTTCAGTCTCTTCGTGAATTGAAAAATGCGGCACTGGAAGATCTTGCGTAGCTGGAATATCCAAAAACGATTGTTCACGTTGCGTAGGCGGGATGTTCATGATTGAAGCGTCAGCATCCATCGGTGGCACTGCGAAGCTGTTTTCAGGCAGTGGGCGGACTTCCGCGAACTCAATTTGCGTGACATCTTGCTGCGTGGCCTTTGACGACCCTTCTGATGACAAGCTTCTGACAGAAAGTTCAAAGTTTGGTGGTGGAATCACCATCGAGTCGTCTGTGTAGATTTCGAAAGGAACGCTGGGAAGAACTTGTGTCTTCAACGTGGTGTTATGAATTGCTCGAACTGGAATTGTAATCTTTGTGCAAGTCTCCGTTTGATCTTCAGGCATTCGGAAAGAAGCTAGCATCGGATTTGCTCGGATCTCAGGTTCGTGATGTGGCATCGAATGCACATGTTTCGGTGTCTTTGGATGCAAATCAGTGTCGTTGCCCGAGCTTGACGACGACTTGATTGATTGCATCATTTCAGTTGTCTCCATGATCGTCGACAGCTTCTTGTTCTCAGCCATGTTCTCAGCTGCCGTTTGTTCGCATTGAACTTCAGGCTCTGGCGAGCAGTCGACTTGCACTTGGTTTTCGATCAAC
Organism: Belgica antarctica; assembly: GCA_000775305.1. Taxonomy (NCBI): domain Eukaryota; kingdom Metazoa; phylum Arthropoda; class Insecta; order Diptera; family Chironomidae; genus Belgica; species Belgica antarctica. The sequence continues at coordinate 98,023 of JPYR01000156.1, forward strand.
GCCGGCATTGGCGGTCTCTTCTTCGACACAGGCGTGCTAACTGACTGCTGCTTGATGAACAAATTGAATTGCTGTGTTGAGCACGTTTCATCGTCGTCATCGACATTGAACACGACCTGCTTCTTCTCAACTGGCGGTGGAGGCTTGAAAACGTTGAAAACTGAGCGCGGTGGAGTCTCTGCAGTGCAATCTTTCTTGACTACTTGAAGGTGCTCAGGTATAGATAGCATGCAGTCTTCTTCCACAAATTTTCTTTTCACGATCGACTTGCGAATTGCACCGGTGAATTGTGGAACTGGTGCTGGCATCTCGAATTGTGGCTCTTCATCATCCTCTTCTTCCTCGATGACCGGAGGCGTTAGAATTGATTTTCTGGACATGACGATCGACTTTCTTGGCATGAACGACAAGCGACTTGGTGCGTAAACCGATTGGCGACGGTCACCAATGTCCGTGATGTCCATGTTGTCGACCTCTTCGAAGTCTTCTTCAGTCAGCAGCTTGATCTGGCCTCGTTGGAACCTTTGAGCAAGCAATTCTTCGAATGACAGTTCATCCCCGACTGCCGGATAAACCTTCTTGAGTGATGTCTGATAACCAGAAACGTCTTCGTCGTTGATGAACTTCTCAAATTCTTCTTTCTCAACTTGCTTGACGTTGCCGCTGACAAATCCAGGTGGAATTCTTGCGCCAATCTCGAAGCTGTTCGACCAGATCTTCTCATATTGTTTGGTCAACGTTGTCGTGATTCCCCGCTTGACAAACCATTTGTAACCACGAAGTTCTTCCGGTGAAATGTCGGTTGTCTTGTTCGGGTAGCACAAGAACTTGTCGTAGCACGGGATGCTTCTTGCCACTGG